>VUJU01002318.1:13757-38855 GCA_009835225.1 Aphis craccivora
TATTTTTATGAATTATACCTACAAAATAATTTGCAAATATTCATGATTTTGACGAATTTTTGTCAATATTTGAACTTCAAATGCTAATAAAAAAAAAATTGTGCCTAAGTATTCTAATAATTTTTTTAATCAATATGGAAAGAACTTATGAGGAACTTTGTATTAAATTTGCAAGTATTTTGATTGGGCCAAAAAAATTTATCGACACTTCAAAAATATTTTTTCAGAAAAATTTGAAAATTTCAGTTATCTATAAATAGCTCAAAAAAAATCAAAATATTTTAAAAATTAAATCACGTAAAGAAAACGCGAATCTTAATAACTGGTAAAATTTTAAAGTATATACGACTTATACTTTTTGAATAATAACAAATATTTAAAATCGTTAGGGGTAAAACGTTATTGTTACGCTATTTCGTAAAAATTTAAAATTCAAACGCACTTAAAATTTTTCCTATAATGATGTTACGAGTTTTCTCTATAGCTACTTGAAGGAAAACTTATGGAAAACTTAGTGTTGTAATTTTAATCCTTAGTTATAAACACAAATTTTCGCGTTTTCGACAGATTTCGTAAAAATTTGAACTATAAACGCTTATAAAAAAAATTGTGACTAACGATTTTTAATTTTTTTTAGCTACAATAAAAACAACTCATAAGGAACCTTGTATTAAATTTTAAAAACTTTTTGGTCATCCAAAAATTTTTTATCGACACTTTAAAAAAAATTTCTCAAAAAATCGAAAAATGCAGTGGTCTATAAATAATTCAAAAAAAGTTAAAATTTTTAAGTTTATGAAAATTTAACTGTATATAGATAACACTGACAAAATCATTTGGTGAAAATTTCAAGTATTTACAGTGATTAGTTTTTGAATTACAACCATAAAAAAAATCGATTTGGTCGAAAACTGGTTTTGCGTAAAAATTCCCCTTTTTTGCGTCAATTTTTTTTTGTTTTTTTCGATTTTTTTGAAAACTGTTGGAAAATGTTAACTTTTTATCTCTATAATGCACCAAGGATATTCACTTTGCCATCGGAAACCACCCCCGAAGTTTGAAATTGAAGCATTATTTCGACAATTATGACAAATAATGTACCTTTGAATGAGAATTAAAAAGTTTATTTTACATTTTTTGAAAGTTTTCAGTTATTAGGTCTTTTTAGAGTTTTAGAATTTTTTGAAACAAAATGTAGATATGAAATTTTAATTGCTAGAAAAAAAGAGTAAAGATGCAATAATAGGTAATAATGTATTATATTGTATGCGAAAAACTATTCTGAATGGAGATGAAAAAAAAATGAATTTCTATTAAAATTTTAATTTTTTTAGTTAGTTTTTTTATTGTTTGTGATTTCCAATTACGTCAATAATCTACCTGAATGTTTGAAGAATCTATCCAAGTCTGTGACTTATTTTGAGTTTCATAGTATATATATATATATAGTGGTGACGACTAGCCCGACAAGAAATTCAAAATTGAATTTATTTATTCTCACTGGCCACTGCATTAATACTAATGGGTAAAAATAAATAATAATATCTACCTTTATAGAGTATAGTATATAATATATAGATTAAAGATATATTATTTTATTCAATTATTACTAATCTAAATATAAACAAAAAACCACATTATAAAGTTATACTTATACAATATTACATATAAAAAACTTTTAAAAAACTATTTAAATACTAAAAATAACGATAGATGACGGTACACAGTGTTACCGTTTATTCATTCGGAGTCATGCGAAACAGTTTGCTAAAATTAAATTATATTGTTCAACACGGATATTCTAATATGCCCGTAAGCTAGACAGTAGCTACTGATAAAATGAAAAACGTGGATAACCTTGGTGTGACTCACAGGTTTAAATTGTACCGTGGTGTGATTAATCCGTGACGTTGACAAAACATGCGGTGTCGGCTGATAGGAAGCTGATAACATATAACATTTCCGTGTCCACTGTCCGGACTCCACCACTCCGGCGATAATGGCACAACCCAATTCGAAAAATGTTTGCGCAATTCTCTCACTGAAACTACCAATTCGAAGTTTGAACGGTTTACCAATTACCGCTTCTATCTTCTCACTTGGACGCTGTAGTTTATTTTGTTTTAGCAATCGGTTTATTGCCGTCAATAATATAACGATCTAGTTAAATTCAATTGTTGCAATTCGTAAATTATAAAGCATACGATGTCAATTAACTATTGACTACAAACTACAACTACCTACCTATACATACTTATTATAATATTATATTATTTTATGCGCAGTATTCTATTTGTTCCGTAAGTATACAATATTGTATGGTTTTAAGTACTTACTTGATAACAACATTACTCATTCACCATTTTTATTATTAATTTACCTATTTTAAATTGTTTTATTAATGTAATTAATGACATAACTGCAATAGGTATATAGTAAATAAATAAAAATAATTTCTTAGTTACTTTTGAAATCACAAATATGTGTTAGGTATTTAAAGATAATAATATAGTCTTATACTAAAAGTATTTAATGTTTTGATTATATATTTGTTTTAATTCCTTTGATTCAAAGGTGGAGTTTTGTTTATTGAATTAATAGTATTTTTTTTGCATATTTTTTAAATACACTGATTAATGAAATCCTTAAAAGAGTTATATCTAACTTATTTAGGCATTCAGTCTCAAATTTTTAATATTTTATTAACTTAAATTATTTAAGAAGGTTGTCAATAACAATTAATTCTCCTATAATATATTTAAGCAATATTATTTTTGATTAATTTTTGCTTTTATAGGTACCTATCATTAATATTTATTTAAGTACATTTTATAGTTTATGAACTTGATTTTATTGTTTATAATTTAATTTATTAAGCTTTGAATATGATGAAATAAATGTGATGGATTACAATCAAAAGTAACTAATGATTTATTTTTAAATAATTTCTAAACTATTTTTATAGAAATTTCGAGAAGTAAGAACAATTAAAAAAATTTATTTATATTTGATTCAACACTGCTGTCTACATATTACTTAAATAGTTATATTTTTAAATTTATTTATTATTTTTTTACCATTTATGCAGATATTATCATTATTATTTTGGACATATTATAGTTAAAACCAAACATGTCTAAGAAAAGAACACGAGATGTGGCTAATAATACAACAGAAGTGGATATGCATGTCAGTAATAAAAATGTATTACAGAAATGTGAACAAACTAAATTACAAAATATTGCCCCGGTATGTATCTTATTTAAGTATATTTTGCAAAAAAAAAATACTACATTGGTTGATAATATAGAATTACTTAAGCTTAAATTATAATGTTATACATAGATAAAGATACTGCAGAAACAAAATATTATCCTTAAATATTAAAATATACAAAATGATGTAATTTATACTTTTATTAGACAACTTTAAACATTTGACATTGTATATTTATGGCTCTAAACTTTTAAGCCATAAATTAAATTTTGTGAATCCTTAGGGTTCTACTAAACGTCTGAATGTGTTTTAATGTTCAATATTCAATGTTTGTCATTTATTAATTATGTAACCATGAAATCAATAGATATTTTGTTTCTGAAATACTTTGCTTTCTTAACAAAATTGTATGCGGACTTGTACTAGCAGCTAATGATGATGAAAAATTAAATGGAAACTTTACTATTAAGTTATTTAACTAGCATGCCTGCTAAAATTTGTCACGTCAATGAAAATTGTGTGTAGTAGACTCTGCCACTTCATACTAATTTTGTATGGTAGGTTTAAAGTGTTGTATGTAAGCGGATTACAGTTATTGAACTATGTTTGTTCAATTTATTAAAATTATTATTTCGGTATTCTTATGTTATTTAATTATTTTAGTTAAAATGTATATAATTTAATAACAAAATATATTCATAATTTGATAAACCTTAAATCAGTTCTACAATTAGGGTTTTTTTTTTTTGACAAAAAAGCAATATAATATCTAGAATAATTATTATTGATACTACCTATTTGTTATTTACCTTGACATAATTAAATTAAAAACCTTCATAATTCATATGAAAAATAATATTTTTAAACTTAAATTAAATAATTTTGTAAAATCAGTAGTTTATAGAAACTAATTTTACTGATTTATATCCTTAAATAATGGTATAAATATATAATTAATAGAGGATAAGAAATATACAGATGATTATATATAAAATTATAGAATTATTAAAAATTATAATTATTAATAATATAATATTAATATTATTATATATATTTTATTATTAATTATTTAATTATTATTTTTTTAATTATAATTTTTCTGATTTAGAAATTATTTAATTTAGTTCTATCTTCATTAAAAAAATCTATTATACTTAATTCATATTATATGATGTGCATGATAATTATTTAAAACTGTTTTTAAAATATTTTAATTACAGAACTAACATATTTTACAATTTTGAATGTTTTCAGTGAATCACTCTATATAAATTTACCATTTTTATCTGAATGACCTTTAATCAGATTTAGGAAATTATAATGATATTAATATTGGTATGCTAGCATTGCAATTAGAAATTGTAAAATACATTTTATGTCTCAATTTATTACATTTTATATGATTGTTTGGACTAAGTATGCATTTAAGTATTTTATAAATTATATTTCTATTGTAGGTAGTAGCAAACATAATCATTAAGCTGTCCTTGAAATATAATAAATGATAGATATATGTAATTAAATGTTTATATTATGTATATTGTATATGTATGCATGTAATTTTCTTTTTCTACTTCAAAATCTTGTAATAATTTAAATGTGTTTTCAATAATCTTAGGAAAAATATGTGAGGAAAATCATGTGTTTAACAAAACTATTACACATTGTTTTTACTGATAAAAATGCTTTTGTAGTATTAGTTTATTGGTAGAAGCAAGGTTTTTCTGTAATTATTAATTATTGCAACAATAATAAAATTGTTTTTATAGTATTATTTCACAGTTTATATGGTTACATTTTATTTTATCATGCACAAAACAAGCTGTGTCTGGAAACAATGGGTATATTAAATAGTAATCATAAAAAAATAAAAGAATTTAAAAAACCATTATTAAGTTATATAATCATATTATAACATGTAGAAAATGTGTATTAAGTACCTGCCTATTATAATTTACTATGTGTAGATTTTATAATATTAAAAAATCATTTATAAATATTATTTAAAATAATTTTATTAAGGTTATATAAAATTGATACTTAGAGGAGAGAAAGAATAAAAATTCAAATTGTTAAAGCTACCTAAACATTTTTAAATAAAACATTCTTTATAATTCATAATGGTATATTTCTCTAACTATACAACTGAATATAATAAACTGTAATTATTTATCTATTAAATAGTAAATACTAAAACACTACTTTCAATAATGAATTAAATATTAACAGCTTTCTACAATGTTTTGATTTTAGTCAATTTTCAAACCTGCACCTTTTAGTACAGAAAAAGATGCAGTTGAAGAACGGAATGCTTGTGATTATAGTACAAAAATCACTATGGAAATGGCTAATTCTGGCTTAGGTATGAACTATATTATAAAAATATGTATATATGTATTTTATATCATTATGTTAGTTTTATTTGATCGAAAATAGTTGATAGTTATGATCACATTTCAATAATGAAAATTAGAAATTTATAACTTTTGGATAAAAAATTAATCTGAGAATGTTATATTGGCCCTTGTCAAAATATAAGAAACAGGAATCAAATTAAAAAGAATCTATGATTTATTACCCCCTTTTTTTTTGCCTCTATTAGTATCTTATATACATATCCATATACATATCCTCTTTATTGTTGATTTTAGGTACTGATCGTTAAAACTTAAAATAAGACAAATAAACTAAACAATATTATGAAATGATTATTTAAGTTTTCTTAAAATTGTTTAATATGTTATGTGCTAAAAACAGCATATAAATGTACTATTTTTTATACAAACAATCTAATGTTAGTGATTTAAGAATTAAGAGTAATTTGTATGTGTTTGTTTGAATAGGTATATAATATTATGAATGTTGTGTATTGTCTTGTTAAACTGTAATGTTATTGAATTATTTATATAAATTAGTTGGTACCTGTGCGTTATTGCGACTACCACATATTATGGGTAATAGTGACACCATGTTCCACTCTAATCTTGCATTTTGCAAGTGAATTTATTTCTAATTCTATTAGAGATAATTAGGACATAGGGGCTAGTGTTGACGTGTGCATATGAGTGACATTCAAAACAAAAATATCCCTCGATTTGCTATGCAACACCACCTAAGGTAGGTCACAGGGTTGAAAAAAAAATATGCATAATTTTCCTTACAATATTATCAATAAATACACTGACATAAGCTTTGGATGGTTTTGTATTATTAGACATTTATTAAACAAATGTGCATGGCACGCCATACGTTTGACATCAAGGTAGTCGCGTCGAGGCAACGGTAGTCGCGATAACGCACAAGTACCAATTAGTTTAATAAACTGATTAACTTATAGAAAAATCAAAGTTTAGATGTATGTTTAATCATTGATTACTTAACTACTCATATACACTTAAAATCAGCTTCTGTGTCAATAAAAATATAACCAAGTTGTATAAAGTATGACTACTTAGAATACTATAAGACAAATTAAAAATATAAAACGAATTCACATTTTTATTACTCATATTTTCTAAAATGATTTAAGTGTATGGAATTATGTTTTATCTATGGTCCTGAAATTTTCAACAGCTGATATCTAATTTTCATTTTAGACAAAACTTGTTATTTCCAGCTCCTCGAAGAATCAGGGTATATGCAGATGGTGTTTATGATATGTTCCATCAAGGCCATGCTAGGCAGTTAATGCAGGCAAAAACTGTTTTCCAAAATGTTTACTTAATTGTTGGAGGTTAGTTGATATTGCATAGTTAAAATAGTTGTATTGTATATAAATTAAAAATAATTTATAAACATAAATATATTATTTTTAAAAAATTTTTTGTGTGATTTAGTATGCAGTGATAGTATCACACATACTTTTAAAGGAAAAACTGTAATGACCGATGAAGAAAGGTATGAAGCTGTTAGACATTGTCGTTATATAGATGAAGTTCTTAAAGATGCACCTTGGGAAATTGATGATCAATTTTTAATAGATAACAAAGTAATTAAAATTGTTACTGTCTTATTTTGAATTGGAAATGTGAGTTTAAAATTCTGTGTAGATTGATTTTGTTGCTCATGATGATATACCTTACATTAATGAGGATGGTGAAGATGTTTATAGAGGGCTTAAAGAAAAAGGTATGTTTGTAGGCACCCAAAGGACTGAGGGTGTATCAACATCAGATGTTATTTCTCGAATAGTACGGGATTATGATATGTATGTTAGACGTAATCTTCAACGTGGATACAGTGCCAAAGATTTAAATGTATCTTATTTAAAGGTGAGATTTTTATATAAATTATCATAAAAATATACACTAATAAATGATGAATTATAATTGGTTTTAGGAAAAAAAATTAAAACTTCAAAATAAGATGGAAGAACTTAAAGACCGCAGTAAGCGGGTGATGGGAACTATTGGAGAAAAAAGAGTAGATATGTTACAACGATGGGAGGAAAAATCAAGAGATTTTATTGTTTCATTCTTGTTGTTATTTGGCCGAGATGGACCAATTGTAAGTTTAAAGTTTAATGTTTAACTGCTTAAATATAATCAAGGGGTTTATTCTAGTCACATTTTTGGAAAGACAGTAAAGGTAAATTGTTACAAGCATTTTCTCCACCCGGAAGTCCAACTCCAAGTGGACGTAACACTCCTGAATCATCTAGTTCATCTGAAGAAAACTTAAGGTAATTTTAAAGCTAAATTCAAGTGAAATAAATAATATAAAATAAAAATGATTTAGGTCTCCACCTAGAAAATCTAGTAGAACTAAACGTTATTTGGATGATGATGATGATGATGATGATGATGATGATGAAGATGAAGAAGATGACTTGTTAAATAGATATAGCTACATAAATGGGGAAAAAAGCTCTAACTCCTAGTAAAAAATGTTAATAAATCGCTTTAAAAAACCTATTAGTTTAATGCATTAAGTTATTATGCACAAATGAAAAACGATTATTGTTAGAATAAAATTAACAGTAATAAAAGTAAAAAAATTTGGTATTAAACATTCTTACATGATTGTTTTAAAAAACAATGTAAACATTTTATGCATATTTAGAGTTCTGTGTAAGAAAATTAATTATATAAGTGTTCTTTTTAAGTTAAAAAATATAGGCATTATACCTATAAAAATGTTATATTATTAAAAGCAAATGAAAGTACTTGGTTTAACAGTATATTTTTACTATGGGTTTTATGTTTTATACGACTTCATTATTGCAGTCATTGAGTTATCTATGTATTTTTATTTATAATGTTCATTTTGATCTGAAATTTGTATAGTTATTAGTTCATAAGTTGAATTAAACAAATATAATGTTTGTTTTATTTTCAATGAAGAATATAATTTATTGAATTTTCTGCATTTTTGACTATTTCAATTAAGAAATTTTACTTTTAAAAATAAGTAATTAGCGAGGTACAAAGTTCCTAAAAAAAAAATACCTTATTATTTATTTATATATTCAAGGTGTATAACAATGATCTGACATATTCAAGTATAATTTGAATGTAAAATTGTTATATAGATTATGATACTTAGTGTATATTCTGTTTAGCTCTTAAAAATATTAGAACTGCTGAATTAATGATTTTTAGGACTTAAGAAGGTATCATATATTTTCTAAATAATATTATATTGTATTAAAATTTTAAAGTTAAGTCACCATACGTGTATTTGATATAGATATTAGTTTATAGTGACAATATATAAAAGGTAAAAACTATTAACACTATAAATATGATAGTAAGAAACAGAACATTATTAATTGGACAGATGTTTGGCATAAAAATCATAGTTCCATTTATTAATTAGTTGATATGTACAGGGGTGGATGGTCCTATCGGTGAATTGGAATTTTCTCGGTGGGACCCAGGTTAAGTTTAGTGTTTATCTTGATTTACAGTAGTGAGACTGGCTCTGTTGTCCTACAGAATATTTAAAAATTAACATAGTAAACGAACTTTACATCCACTGAAGAGATAGGTGCATACTTCATACAAGAGATTTCAAATTACAACATTAATTCTTAAATTTAAAAGTTGATATTACCTACTGCAGGTTCAAGGGCACCCGCAGAAATTTTCAAGGGGGACAAGGTAGGTAGGTGTATATTATATATAACACTAGTTTAGGTTAGGTAAATTTCTGTAATAGGTATACAAACAATGGCAACAAAAGTGGGGAGGGGTATGGCCCCCCCTGCGGGTGACCATGTGCAGGTTATTTTATGTAAATTGACAATGTTTAAGGTATTTAATAAACAAACAGTCAGCAGATAGGTAACGAAAACAATAATAATCTAATATAAACATTTAGTCGCACTCTGGGTTTTTTTCTTTCTTAATTCTTATTAATTCAATTGTTTATTACATATTACTACAGTACCTAGTGTAATAAACGTATTAAAATTCTACAGCTGAAATAACTTTAAAAAAAAAACAAAAATAAATTGTTTTATTTGGATTTTAGAATCAGAATGACGTGAATCAAATTGATGTATAAAAATTAGCATAAATCTCATATTTTATAAAAAAAAAAATAAGCAAATTATGCTTGAAAATTTGAGCCCTAATTATTAATAATAATATAATTATAATATGTAAAAATAAAAAATCACTTCAAATTTGTAAGTAAATAGATATTTTTATCTAAATAAAATTAAAAATAAAAGTAATAACTTTGTATAGTTTTTGTTTAATTATTAATTTATATTGAATTATATATGAGGAACACTGCAAATTTAGGAGGATACCTGATTTTTACTACAGTTAATTTATAGTATAAGTACCTACCTAAATATTAGAGTGAAATTACAATTCTCGAGTTGTTAAAAAAAATAATAATAATAAATAAGTTCTCACCTAAGCACCTACCTAAAAGGTTTTTTTTTGTTTATTAATTTTATTGATTCATTAGACTTGCACACTTGCACACTTATCAAAATTATTAATACTGATTAGGGAAGAATGTTTAGTTATAAATAATAATAGTGAAGCTAAAAAATAATAATGAAATTATAGTAAAATTTAAATTGAAGGACAAATGTATTATAAATTTATAACATAATCTGTGAGTAGGGATAATAATTAAGTATTATTATATTTAGTCAGATAAAATATTGAAATATGGCCTATGCCCAATAAATATATTGTTTGTGAAATATCAGGGTAAGAAGGTTTAATTAGTGCAATAATGAGTAATAGATCTGAAATAAATGTGATGAGTGGTTTATCAATTATGGGACAATTATTAAACAATATAACACCAAATGCTTTAAACTGGTCAATAAGGTTGATAAGATTCTATTGTGTATTTCAAAATATGTTGGTAAAACAGATTGATTTTAATGTATTAGCCAAGAAATTAGTATTTTTAACAACCCTTATGTTAGGAGTATAATCATTTCCACGTTCCTGAGCCTTGGGTGAGCTACATTTATCTTTAATATAGTTTAAGCAATGATATAATTTTGAAACAGATTTCAACCATTCTTGGTTGTTAATACAGCGCTACATTGATGAGCCTCACTTTGTGAACTTATTTCAATTGAGGTGAGAAATCCACTTATCTACCTATAGCAGTAATCATATTTTGAATTTTAAACTTTTAAACTTACATCATAATTGGTCAAGTAGTTTTTGACTATAATCTTAACACAGTTTTAAATGATAACAAATTTATAATTATGTTCATTCAAATTCAAGAAATTTTAAATACTTGTTACTACTTATACATTATTTTTATCTATTTATATATTAATATGTGCATTTCACTACTTACAACCCTTCTATATTTTTACGACTATTACAGTGGTTCATAATTGAAAACCAGCTGATTTAATCAAAATTACAGCAGTATAGCACAGTAAATAATAGTGAATGAAACTATGTGTTGTTTATACTGTGAAATGAATAGATTAGATGAAAGTGTATACGACAAGATTGCCAGTACAATCACCAAGCATCTCTAGCATCATACTTTTATTACCTAGCAATAAATTAACCTTGAAACATTTTCTTTATCTCAACTAATTATACAATAATTCAATCTGGTGTTTGATTAAAAATTAACCAGTTTTTTAATACTAACATCATTAATGTAAATAATAAAATTATGAACTATTAATATACAACTTAATGTTTAGTATAATATGTGTAGTGTGTACCTACAATCATTACAATAATTTTCCTTTTATGAAATAGCTGGGTATTTTACAAGATTAATAAATACATTTTGATGTAACAATAATTTAATTATTTAAAATAGTTATGTCATTTCAGAAACCAGTTAAATAAATGTCTAAACTAGAGATTCTCGATCTTTATGGTGATAACCCATAAACTAAAAATATTGTATGTGTTGGCAAGCCTAAATAATTTACTAGCCTAAAGTTGAGAATTTCTAATCTAAATTATAAGCTTAACTGTAATTTTAGTTACAATCCTAGCTAAAAAAATATAAACATATATTTTGATTCAATATTAATTATTATAATTTAAATGTATAAAAATATAAGAAATATATTTTTGTAAGAAATAATTTAAAATACATATTATAACTTGGATTTAGTAGATGTGAGTCCAACAGGTATAAATGGAGTTGGCAATGGATACAGACTATGCTCCATTTTAAAGTCTGTTATATCCCCAATTAAAATGCTCTGTAAGATGAAAAATATTAGTTTAACAATATTATATACATTAAGCCATAATAATAAAACATACATTGTTATTGGATATCAAACTATTATCCATTTCCTCGCTTGTATTCTTTAATGTAGATTTGATATGTACTGCTAACTTATGTCGTTTTTCCCCAGATTGACTGATTTGATCCTATACAAATTGTCATTAATTATCAGACTAAAATAATTGCAAAATTACTTACATAATAAAATTTAAGAATATCTTTTTTGACAATTGATTTTAATGCTTCTACTTCGATTTGAGCCCTGTTGAAATTGTAATCATGTGTGTCAATTTCTTGCTGATAGACAGCTGCTTGTTTTAACAAACCCTTAGGCTTCTCTAACAATTTAACAGCTAAAGCATCTTTGTACTTGTCAAATTCTTCTTCAGACATATGCATTAACAAGTGCTAGAACAAAAAAAAATATAATTTTTTAATTCACTAAAATGTAATTACTCAAACTCACTGACCTCAATAGTGTTTATATAGTTTTCTATTCTTGTATCAACATACATTGGACTACGGTCAGATTGTACAATGATACGCAAACTTAATACTCCATGACTTCTACTTGATGAACTGAATACTATATACCCAAGTTGTTCCTATTACAAAAAGTTAATTTTAATAGTTTTATTCTATTCAAATATAAATAGTTTATTGTACCTGTGTGCGTAGCGTGTTGAAACAAGACTCTTTGATAATTTCATTAAATAGGCCAACTATCATATTATTTAATGTAGACTGAACACCACATTGTAAATGTATATAGACACATGAACTGCTGTGATGATCACTTGTTGTTATGAATAATGCACTTTCACCTTAAATATAATGCATAAATTAAATGTCTTTAAATGTAACTGAATGGAGTATGTATTAGAAAACTATTCTCAACCTTTGTATAGTGCAGTGGCGGTTATAAGGGGGGATAGGTGGTTCGCCCCCCCCCTTGGGCTCTTCCTTGATCATATTTTACGTTTTAACCGGGGATAGTACCTATATATATATATTATTTATAATAATGCTCTGGGGGTTCCCCATTTTCGCTCTCCCCTTGAACATCATGTATAACCGCCACGGGTATAGTGGTAATCCAAGATATTTACCAATTTTTCATATTTTCATAAAAATAATGTTCAATGGAGGAATAAAAAATAACTATTGGGTATTCTAAATTAATTAATTTTTGCGACCCTATGATTGACAACCGCTGTATTATTTTATAAAAGCATATTGTTTAAATCTACTCTTATTGATTAAAAAATTCTATAGACAATAAGTTAATCCCAATTAAATTATTAATTAATATGATATTATATACAGTAGAAGCACTCTAATCTGTTACCTTTGGGAATAGGGTTATGATTAGAACACAAAAAAAGGAAAAATTATCAAAAAATACAGAAAAACAGGATTTACAGTATGTTAATATATAATTTACTGTAAATACATTAATATTAAAAAATTGAATATATATATAGAAAAATTACTTTAAAAAAATCAATTATATAATCGCATATACCTTTCATAAATTAATAAATCCAAATGTATTTTTTAAAGCAATATACTAAATATCTATAATATTTCAATTAAACTAATTAGTTATGGACCAGCAAAGTTCTTTTGTATACATAAATCTGTAATATGTTTAATATTGAATTTTTTTTTTTTTTTAAAAAAAAGAGAAAAAAGTAACTTTGTATTATTAAATAAAAATAATAAAAGTGTTGATTTTTATTAATAAATAGAAATAGAACTATTAAATTAAATATATTTTCGCTTTGCTTAGACTCAAGTACAATCAAAATATTTAACTCACGATCTTTAAGTTCTATTTCTCTTGACCTAAACATTTGACGTGGTAATAATTTTCGGAATCCATTTTGACCCAAAAATGGTGTTTCTAATATTTGCATAAGTTCTAATGCTTTCTAAAATAAATCCACAAAATGTATAAGGTAATATGTTTAATTGATTTTTATTATTATAAAATACTTACTGGTTTATCTATATTACCATATACTAATGATTCCATAAACATTTGAGAAAGGAACTTTTTAATAAATTCCTCAATGTTTTCAATTTTAACATCTAAAAACATAAATAAATTATATATACAGATCAAATTAAGCATAATATAATGGTTTACCATCAATGGCAGCTAGTAAATCTTTAGGATCCCATGCATCTTCTGATAAAATTATAGAATTATACCTCATTGCACTATGATAAGGTTGTTCCATGTCAATATTTTTCAAATCCCTAATTTTCTATAAACAAAATTTTCACTTTTAGTAATTTATTTTTAACTTAACTGTTACTTTAGTTACTTCTTCTTTAAGAATTTCAAAACGTAATGGATCAATCTTGAAAGTTAAAAGCTTATCAATAGTTTTCTTTAGCAAAACATCCAACTTGTGATTAAATCCACTCAATTGCATCTACAAAATAATGATTATAAATTCATATTATAAATATTGTAGTTAGAGTTTTTGATAACAATTTTACCTTGAAACCATAACTAGTTGGTTGTATGACTAAATTTAGACTAGCCCTGGTTGCATCCCATGTGTATTCAGAAAAATCTTCATTGAATAATCTCACAAAAAGACTCATAATATTGCAATGGAATGGATCGATCATTACTATATGGCTAATACATAAAAATAAATTTTAAAATAAGTTATATATTGCTTAATAAAATAAGAGACTGCAATGTAATAGTTAAACAAATTTCTATAATTTAATAAGATTTTAAAAAAAATCAGTTAAAAAAACATTATAAAGAAGAAAAATTATTTATTTTTAAATTAAATTAACACTAACAATAATACAAGTAATTTTTGCATTAAATTTAATATTTTAAAAGTTTAAATAGTAGGTAAATGTTTACCAAAAGATATTAAGTAGATAAATGCTCATCTTTTATTAAAAATAAAATCTGAGGTACTTGCTTCATGGTAAGTTCTAAGTAAACATAATGTTTTTTTTTTTTTTATGTAGGTTACTATAATATTTCAATGCATATGTGTTAAATTTTAATTCAACAATAAATAAAAAAAAAAAAACAGAAAAACTATTGTTCCAAAAGTTTTACAAAAACCAATTTGTTTTTTATTATAAAATATAAAGAGTTTTTGTTTATGATTGTGCCAGGCACCTCATCATAAGAAAACCGGTTTCAATAGCAGGGAGATGTGCAAAATCGCGCATTCTCTCAATGGACAAAGAGTACCTACTTATATATATTTTTTTTTATATTTAAAGACATGTTATAATAAATGGTATTGCACTTAAGTTTAAGCCTCTTAAATAATATAATGTATGAAAATAAGTTTTAATTACATAGAAAAAGCTGTATTTGGAAAGTCGTTATAATTTAAAATATTAAAATGTTAGTTATCATTTTTCAATAATTTTAAATTTATGTAGTAAAAAAAAATTAAATATTAGAAAATATATAAATATATAATATGTGATTAATTACCTGAAAAAATCAATTGAAACAAATGCTTTAGGGAATCTAAATTCTGTATCAGTTTTAAACCAACATCTCAAAAGATGTGATTCATGAATAATATATGGGTGACTTGGTTCCTACAGAAGAAAAATATATTATAGTATTATACCCATGTGTGAAAACAATATAGGTAATAAATAATCTTGTTACATTTTTGTCAATTGGTACTAAATTAAAGTCTGTAGCAATAAATTCATTCTTTAGTGGCATTTTTAAATCTTCACATAAATCATCTTTTCTCCACTCCTAAACATTTGAAAAATTAAAATACAATTTAAGTAATCATAATAAAAAAGTTCTTAGTATATACTATATTATATATATTACATTTAAAGTCTCTGTTGGTATTGGTATTATTGAGTATGGTGTTCCATAATATTTGTCTACAGTATCTGTTTTGTCTTGAAATATTTTGGAAACTACTGTTGCTCTGGAATATTAATATGTTTAAATTTTTATAATTATTAAAATACATCAAGTAAGTAGCTAGAATTTTCTAGGGGGGGGGGTGTTATTCAAAATTATACTAAATCTGTAACACCTCCCCCCCGGCTACATGCCTAAAAACATTAATTATTGAAGTCTGAAGTATAACTTTAGAAGTACTGCTATCTACTCTATCTAAATCTATTCAAAGATTAACATATACGAGGTCTAATCAAAAAGTATCGAGACTGATATGATTAATCGTAAACCGGTTTGAGTAAGGTGTTGTTCATCATGAGTATGCTTCAAAAGGACAGACCATAACAAAGGAGTACTACATTGATGTTCTTCGCCGTTTACGAGACGCTGTATGAAGAAAAAGACCCGAGTTTAAAGAGTCTGGTAGTTGGAAATTGCATCACGATAATGCACGAGCCCATTCAGCCCATGTTGTGCAGCAGTTTTTGGCCAAACATGGTATCCCAGTAGTTTCTCAACCCCCCCTATTCACCAAACTTAGGTCCATGTGATTTTTTTTTTATTCCCAAAAAAAAAAAAATGGCGCTTAAGGTTAAACATTTTCAAGATGTAGATGAAATAAAACAAAATGCGACGGAGCAGCTACAAGAAGTTTCTAAAAATGACTTCCTCAGGTGTTTTCAAAAATGGCAGGAACGTTGGAGAACATGTATGGACTCAGAAGGAGCATACTTTGAAGAAGATTGAATGTAAATAACTTTATCTAATAAGTATATATATATATTTTTTTTAACAGTCTCGATACTTTTTGATTAGACCTCGTATAACAAAACACATTTGTTTTTGTTTGAAATACAGAGCTGGCCTTAGGGAGGAACAAGGCCTAGGGCAAATTTTTTTAGTGAGGCCTGTAGGTAAGACATTTTTTTTATAAGTCTAAGGCCTAAAATGCCATACAAAAGCACGAGGCTTGGGGCAGTGGCCCCCTGCCTAAAACCGGCTCTGTTAAAATATAATTCATAATGTATTGGTTATTAAAATATAGAATGATAAATTCTAACATCATTCTATATTGTTGTCTGAAGTTAAATGCATAATGTTAAATAAATCTAATTTCTATGATTATAAGGACATAATATTAACTCATAAAAACAGCAAATAATTATTGCATTGTATATTTTTTTAATTCTGTTTATAAATACCTCATGTTATCTGGTCTAAAGTAAGATAAAAGTTCTACTATTAAATCAGGTCTCCACTCATGTATTAAATATTCAGATGTTAATACATCTTCTAATTTGAAATTCTAAACAAGTACATAAAGATCAAATAACATAGAATAGTAGAAGTAAATAATAGAAAATATAACTTACTATCATATGAGCAGATAACTGATAAACATAATCTAAAGGAGAACCTTTATCTTTAAATTGAAATAGCATTTTACTAATGTTACAATTTTCATCATGGAACCATTCTTGAGGTCCTTCACGTTTTAACATATTCACATACTAAAGAATATAAAATATACATTTAAAATTAAAATACATAACTGATTTAATACTTTTATCTAAATGAATAATACATTACTTGAAAAATTAATTTAATAATGTCATCAACATGATCAACTCCTTTTTCTGTTAAATCTACATCAATATCAAAGAGCTCAATTCCTCTAGCTTCAAATTTATTACCAGCTGACAGTTTATTAGACCATCCTCTCTTTTTTAAAACTGTTAAAATACTTGTAGGGCCTTCATGACCAAATAAAGCACTCAAATATCTGCAAGGCTAATTAATAAAATGAATTTTTAAAATAATGTTTAAAGTATGTAGACAATGAACAAATATTTTTACCCTGCTTCTATAGTATTTGCTTTGATCTGGAATAAGAAAATTGACAGAGAGCACTCTAATATCTTTTACTGGAACTACAATTGTCTTAGTTTCCAGTTGTTTTTCTTTATAAATTGGATCATTCCAATATGGCTTTTCTACATTTTTTTTTTCAATGTCTCCAAATAAAGATACAGCCATTTCTTCCAAAGTATTTAAATCCTCTAAGAATTGATAACACGGATTAATTATAAACATTTAACAAAAAAAAAAAAAATCTTTCAGTTAATACCTTTTCCGAGTATAGTTAAGTACATTAAATGAGAAGAGTACCATTTAGAATGGAACTCCAACAGTTGATCACGAATACTAATGTTTTTTGAATTAGGAATAACCCATAATGTCTCTTTTGTACCTAAATAGCAAATATAAAAAATATATATACAATACACAACCAATTTTTTTTAATGAGTAACTAAAATTTATCTTTACATTTTATAGTATGACTAAAAATAATTTATTTATAAATTACCTGTTCCGAATTGGTTATAGGGATGATTTGGATCAGCTGCATTTTTTTCTAATTGTGCTAGACGCCAATAATCATCAGCAACATTTTTTTCATGTTCAGAATTAACAGCACCAATTTCTCTCTCAGTTGCACTTGTTGTAAACAATGGTTCAAGGAAAAATTGAGCAAATCTATATAATATTTAAAATATAAATATATATTGATAAAAAAAAAAGGCTCATCATTAACCTGTCTAACGATGGTTTTAGCGATTCTGTTTTAATGGAATAATAATAATTGGTATGGTCACTTGCAGTATATGCATTGTAAGATCCACCATTTTGTGTTAAAAATTGTGTAAATTCATTTTCTGCTGGATATTTTTTTGTACCCAAAAACAGCATGTGCTCACAAAAATGAGCTAAACCTGGCAAATCTTTTGGTTCACTCAAACTACCTAATATAGAAATAAAAATTATATAAATGAGTAATACAAAATAAATATTTGTATGAATATTTAGGTAAAAATATTAAAATAACATCACCAAATGGTTAAAAAATATTATCAACAATTAATAATATGATTTATTTCAAAACTTACCAACTGCAACTGATAGAGATACAGCAGACTTGTCAGTATCGGGATCACTTATTAATAGAGCGGTAAGACCATTTTTCATCTCCAATCCCCGATAAATCCGAGAGTCTCCAATAGACTTTTCAATATCATCAACACGTCTCTCAACTTTATCAGACATGGCTAAAGATTTTGATGAACTGAAAAAACGAGAATATTTGTACACCATGTCATGGCGTTGGATATGTGGAGGTATATTGGTGCTGTGTACATCGAAAACAGCTATCAGTAGCACAAACAGCAATGAAAACACAATCGACCTCAGACAGCGCATGGTTAGCAATGTAAATAACCAGCATTGCCGGCCGAGTAGTAATGCGGAGAGAGGCACATTGTGCTGCTTATAATGACTGACGAAATATTAAGATGTATTGATAGATAATAAGATAAATCATAATCGATTTCTTTGTGTGGGTAACCAAGGAGTACTTTAATCATTTTAAACAGTTCGTAACGACTGTGGTGCATATTACGGATTCGTTCTGACACAAAAACTACAACACATTCAAAAACACGATACACTTACCTTAAATTTTAATTTTTGAGTACAAAACACATATAAGAAAAAGATACCAATATGTAAATCTAACTGCTTGATATACACTATGTACAGGTATACTAAAGTGTACAACAAAGTACTATATTTCAATATTATGTACTACAAAAGACAAAACATTATTATCAAATCGGATGACGTTTTTCATCTTCAATAGTTCGGTGTTTTAACGAAATTTAATCAATAAATTATATAACTGTTATCTCTGTGATTTTCTAAACTCATTAACGCGGGAAAAATTGTTTGAACCTTTAATAAGCTTAAACAATATCAAATAATTATGTTACCAGTTTAAACATCAACATATTTAAATTGTTTTCTAAGTTTTCTCATACACATTTTTAACGTTTTGGTAAATCAATTTATATATTACAAGTGCATTTATACACCATTCAACCATTGTCAAAATATTTAATTTAAAGCAGTGCCTGTCGTAAAAATATATAGAATTAGCATTAAGCTTTAAGCACCAAGATATTACATTTATTACAAAATATTTTATAAACATATTATAACATTGTTATATAAATTATATAACTAAACATGATATTTTTATTTCAAATATTTAAAGCAAAAATAGGATAATTGAATAATTGTGTATAATTATTTAGTTTGATAAACAATGAATTTTAATAGGTCTATGTGAAAAATGATTAATAATACACTACCTAGTAAGTTATAACTTATCAGTACTCGAACGTTATAACTGAACTCTCCCAAATTGTAAGTAATCATCAAAAAAATTTAATAATTGCTAGTTTATATTATGTATAATGTATATAGTACATACATAAATAAATAATTTTTTCTGTTTTACGATATAAATTTAAAATTTTTATATTTTACTGATATCTTAACAATAAATACATTATATAAATAATTTACGTGAATATAAACTATTATAGTTTTTAAGAATTTCAACTGGGAAATGTTATTATAAAAATGATGTACAATGATGTGGTAGGTTAATAATGTATCTATTGTATTTATATTATATAAGTACAATTAACGATTACCAATAATAGCTATTAAATCTCATATGAGTGATTGGCTAAAACAGGCTCCTAAGAGGAAATCTTAATAATATGATTATTGCAGATTAAAAATATAAAAATATTATTTTTGTGATTATATAAATACATTTATAATAAATTACTATAATAGTCTTATATAAATAAATGCGCATATTATATTGAAACATTACATATTTAATTATATAAAGGTATTACCTACACCGAATATAAACATAAATAGGTACATAATTTTTTACATGTCAATCCACGAAGTGTATACTAAAATACACGTATATCTATGAATTATGATAAACGTATCATATCCCAAATTCATAAGTACTACTTAATATATACGTATTTTTAACGTAATTTTTCGTTGCTAACTACATCAAATATACTCTTGTATAAACTAAATAGTAAATATACACGTTATCTTTAAATGTTAATCCAGGAAGTTTATACTTAAATACACGTATATGATAAACATTACATATACGTATCATATCCCAAATTTGTATTACCAATATATCCGCAATGTACCTATAGGTACGTTGAATAAACGTTAGAATTTACAATTTACATTTATTACACACATAATATACCTACGTTGAATATTTATCTTTTGACCCAAAAATATCCATGATTTCTACTTATTATCAACTAAAATATTTAGTTTATATATATATTCGTTTATTAAACGTAACTTAGGTTATTCATATCTGTATATTATACGTTTAATGTAAGTATATTTGTTTAATGGGAGGTAACTACTTACAATATAATATAGTAACTATATATTATAGTTAATCCTTTTCAATACCTACGTAACAAGTTCCTCTACCTGGCTACCTTTATGGCTAGTGAGTAGTGGCTACAATTAATAATGATTAATGACAGTTAAAAACTTATTATTATATTAATAGGATTACATTAAATAGCCATAGACCATTGTCTGCTTAACTATTTTAAGTAATTAATCTATAATTAAAAATACCATTAGTAATTATTAAGAAAATAAAACATGTTTTTTTCCATATACCTACTTATTTATAATTATATAATATAAGTACACCTATTTTCCACTGTCTTATGGATTTAAGAAAATTATTAGCTTAAGTTGTTTTATTTAATCTTTAAGTATATTTATTAGGACATTATAGGAAGTATAATAATTAAAAACATTTAAAATTTAAATACCTTTTATAGATCTTAACTTGCCTATCTAACCTAATCATTAATTAATCCTTGCATACTCTATAGCAGGGATCACCAAATGGCGGCCCACGGGCCACATCCGGCCCGCGGATGAATTTTAACTGGCCCGCAGACAAGGAGAGAAAAAGCTGATCACTTAAAACGTAATCTAATCTAATCGGCATATTATAATAAATATTATGACTTCGAATTTTTATTGCCCGCGAGAGTTTTCCGAGTTCCTAATGTGGACCACGGAAAATATTAATTGGTGACCCCTGCTCTATAGACTACCTTAAGTTCATATTGCTTTATTATAGTTTATTATTTATTACTTATAATTAGTTTTGAATATTAATTTTATATTAAGTTGACATCTACATTGACTCATTGACATAGTAGGTACCTATAAGTAATGAATAATTCATGGATAACTTTAATAGTATTATTAAACGTAAGTTTTTAAAAACAATTCAATATTTTAACTCAAAAATACACATGATAGGGACAATGTACCTACTAAGTAATGGATATTTGTCTAGACATATAGAAATCGAGTTGTGGGTTGTACAATACCTAGTAGTAGTAATTTATTATAATTTATAAACAATATAGTTAGTAGTTGAAATTATATTTATTTATTTGATATGAATTTTAAAAGTCTGATACACGTGTATGTATCTTCCCAAAATACATGGGTAATAATTGTAGGTAGATACTAAAGTTAATTAATAGGCATGACATGGTGTAAGAGAATGGCCGTCTGATGATTAAACAAACACATCACGTCCGTTACATGTCCTATACATTATAAATGTATAATATGTCCCTACTGAATTTTCAAAATAATTGTTGAGATTAAAATATTTTAACAAAGCTAGATATTATTAAAATATACTATGTATTATGTATAAATGTATAATGCGATATTGTATTATCAACCAGTATAACATACTATTATATTATATTATATCATTATAGTATATTATCCATGGGCCATGACCCATCAGTAAGTTTATTTTACTTATGTTTTTTTTAGTAAAAATGTTTGGACAAAGATAAGACAAATATTGATTCATGTATAGGAAAAATATAAGTTTTAGAATGAGAGGAGCGGGACTTGGCCGATTATAATATATAAGTATATACTGAAAATATATAATATAACCAATAACCATGGTATTGGCATTAAGCATATACCTATTAAACATGATATTCACATATTTAATATTATTAGATATTAGTATAATTATACTGGTAAAACAATATGGCAATATTATTATTAAGAGGAACAGCTAGCAAGCTTAAAAATGTTTGCCTGAAACCTGAGTAATAAATTACGTCTGATACGTTTTAATCCGTTGAATGAATGTTAGGTAGATATTTTATTTATCTCAATAGGAACTTAATTTATAATTAAAACGAAAAACAAAAAAATCGTAAATAGGTAGGTACCTATTATGCTTCTAGCCTCTAAATTATGAATTAATGAATTTTATTGATCAACGAAAAAAATATGTGTGTGCACATTTTGTGGAAGTATATTTTATTGTTATACTGCATAGTGCATACTATACCTATATACTATTTAGTATTTGATGATTTTGCAACACTTGATTATATGTTTGTGTTTAATATTTCGTTCTGCATTGTTATTTTTCTGCAATTATATCGTTCCCATCGAGTAGTCATAAAGTATGTACGTGTTTTTGCTGATAAATATTATTCTAAAAATACAGTTACCTATCCAAATTATGATTTTTGAGCAATTATTTTACAAATATTATAATATTCAAGGCTAAGTAATAAATATGTGCTCTTAAAATAAATTTGTTCCAACGATATTTCTCAACATATATTTCCCTATAAGCAGCATAATCAGTAAACACTTATAAATAAATCTATATGCAACTACTACACATTTTTGGAGAAATTCACTCCGTTGAAAACTATTATTATTTTTTATTTTACATAGGTATTATAAGACATAAGTAAAAACTAAATGTATTACTTGATTTTGACTTCTAAATGAATAAAGAGAACTGTCTACTAAATTTGAATGATATTTCATAGAACATCATAGGATATACTTTATTGCTTGGATTTTTAATTTCTCAATTTTAGGTAGATATTCAGTATTAACATAATAACATATATAATGTATAACAATATACCATAAGCATAATATGCATTTACTTTTATTTCGACATTGCGTTAAGTCTTATTATAAATTATAATACTTAATTTGTCAAATATTGTCTATATAACAATATGTTTTTTATCAAGCGCTTCAAAGTAGTCTTTATTCAATATATTGAATACAAACTTATGAATATTGAATATAAGACGCTTCTTAGTCACGCATGAATTGCTCGGTAAATGTTACATATTAAATAATAAATTATTAATTACCTATTAGCTATTAATGAATAACTGTCAACCAACTAACAAGACATGGACTGATGGACTTGGAATTGGGATGTTTAATGTTTATTAACTTTATCTGGTACCGGATTATTTTATATACAAACTTACATGATGACTCACCCTGTATATTAATAGATTCTATTTTTTCATATTTTATATGTTAAAAATTATTACAATCATTTTAAAACAATTTTCAATCCACTACAGATACTTTTTATTTTTAATTACTCAATAAAAAATATTTTTACCGTTCCTATGTTATTTAATATTTAGCCTTTAATTTCAAGTAAAGTAAACATACTTATACGTAAAGCTGCTGTATATTTATATATGTTTTAAAATATGAGTACTTAAAATTTTATAATTTAATATAAATATTGCAACTACTTTTAAATTATTTATTTTATAGTTTGTTCTTCGATGTTTAGAAAGAGTATGATTTTATTTTTTTATTATTAACCATAAAGCCTTTTACTATTTTTTTAACGAACTTCATTATCAAACAAAAAAAAAAAATGATTAAAATAAATAAAAATTATATACACGAGTATATATATTTAAAAGACACTTAATGGTTATATAATTCAAAAACAGTCTTTGTGTTCTTTATATTAATATTCTAAAGTGAGTCTTGTTATTTTAATCGTCGACCGCCAAATAAAATACCAAGTATACCTCCTACACTTGACACGCCCTATATGTTCATATACCTACTATAATCTTTACATATCTTATAAAATATTTGACAGCTATAATTTAAAGCAATATAAACAATATTGTCATTATAATTTTTAAATTTAAAAAAAATGTTAGTTAAAACAGGTATACTGTAGTTACTTAATTTTTATTTGAGTTATGGTGAATATGTGATTATTGATTGATTAACAAATGTTCAACTATACGTTCGCCTCCGGTCCATTCTATCTTTTAAGAATGTATCTAACTATTTATTCAAATTTTGAATTTTGTAATTTAATGTGTTATAATTACATTTAGATTTTCTATTTCACTTAAGGAGTATTCTGTAGTAAAACAAACTTCTTATTTTTAAATAAGAATCCCTCCATTTTTATATTGTAATATACC
>VUJU01002319.1:0-37205 GCA_009835225.1 Aphis craccivora
AAAAGTATAAGTCGTAGATACTTGAAAATTTTACCAGTTATTTAGATTAGAGTTTTCTTTACGTGATTTAAATTTCAAAATATTTTTACTTTTTTTGAGCTATTTATTGACAACTGAAATTTTCAAATTTTTCTGAAAAAATATTTTGAAGTGTCAATAAATTTTTTTTGGCCCAATCAAAATACTTGAAAATTTAATACAAAGTTCCTCATAAGTTCTTCCCATATCGATTAAAAAATTATTAGAATACATAGGCACAATTTTTTGTTATTAGCATTTGAAGTTCAAATATTGACAAAAATTCGTCAAACTATGAATATTTGCAATTATTTTTTTTTTTGTGTCTGTGTACACGAGAACGTGTCGAAATAATGCTTCGATTTCAAACTTGAAATTACCAACCACTGAAAATTATATCCTAGGCTGACAAATCATCTTCGTTCAGAATCGTTTTTCGTATACAATGATAATTATCATTGGATTCAAATTTAACCGTCCTACAATATATAGTGATCCACACGGCACCTAATGTACAGCAGAGCGGTACCCACTTGCCCGCTTTTTTATACTTAAAAGTTAAAATACATAATACATTTAGGTATATTGTTTATTTGAATGATACTTCATACCTACACTATATTCATTTTTATTTATTATTTACAACATTCTCTAATGTGTAACCAAATCTTACAGACTAGATAATAACGAATCTTAACACTATATGTCTGTAAATTATTATATGTTATCCATTGATGTTCTAACACATAAATATGTCAGTTATAAAATGTATTGTACCTATAAGCATAATACTATGTAAAGCTATTTTCTATTCCCTAAGATTTCTTTCGTATAATTTTTGACAGAATGTATAGATATTACATTCTAAATCCCTAACGGAGAACAATATTTTTAGTTTTCTGTGATGGTAAATGGTAAACTAATTTATCAAATATTATTTTGTGTATACTTTAAAATAACTAAATACATTATCATTCCAATTAAGGGGCGTACCTCCACTTGAAAGTTGAAACTCTCTTTATAGAAGAAAAACAATTTTTTTAATTCAATTCGTTGTTGTTTGTTAATAAAAACAGATATATAGTTATTCATTATAATTTGTAACATAATTTGTATTTATTTTCGAACTTTTTTATACTACATGTAAAATAGTAATAGTTCGATGTAGGTAACAGCAGGTACCATTACCAAAGTTTGAATGATTCCAATATGAAATCCTGGATTTTCCTTATTTAATATATATATGTATAGATTTATAAAGGTACTTACTTACCTACTTTAGAAAAATATCCTTATAAACTTTTTATTGACTATATCCAGTATTCATCTTAACACCACTATACCATTTTTGGTATTCTTTATATCCCATCGAAAACTAAAATAATACAAATATTCTTTGTTATATTTTATGTTATCTTATTCTGTGGATACAAAATTTAATATCATACTATTTCCAACCATATACATTTAATTACCTATACTAAATTGAATGATATTTTTATAAAAGTTATTACCTAATTTATTATAAAACAATTATTTTAATTCTTAATGTTCAAAATTTAAGACAATTAGAACTTGGCTAAACTTTATGACAAATAGGTAAAATCTAACTTAACGTCCGTTACATAGGTTCTAAATTTAGATATCGTTCAACCTATAATTGCAAAAATGTAAAAAAAAGGTGCCTAATTTATCGCACATTGTCTTTTTAAGTATTTTAATTACCTAGATTATTTATACCTATTTAAATTTTAAATACTTAGTTATTAGTTGAATAATAAGTAGGTAGATATAATATAGTTCAATTGGTTTTAATTTAAAAGTTACAAAACATTAATACCTAGCTTCTAACAGTAGCTTGAATATTAAAAAAATTCGTATTATTATGTACATTGTATACATAAGCTATTGTAATATTGCACTTATCTGTGTATTACAATTATTTCATGATTAACAGTTCATTTTTATACAAGTTAACAACATTTTATAAGCGCCATAGTTTAGCTAAAATATAGGTATGAGAAAAATGTACATCGGTTCTACCACACTGTATATGTGAAGATAAAGACAATAACCGTTTTTCTGCCAGCTGACGAAGCTAATGAAGACGTGGTGACTGGTGAGTAATTATAATCGTGGCCCGTGGGTTACCTGGTTACAATTTTTTGGTCGCCGACTATAAAATAAAACAATATAAATCGTCTCCTACAATGTGCGATTTTAATATTCGATCTTATTCCGTCGATCTACCATCGATTTTTCAAAATACGCATCATCATCATAACGTACATAATATATAGGTATAATATAGTATGACCAAATATTATTCAATTACGTAAATACTAGACAACATAAAGATACCTACTCATAATTTTAGGAAATAGGTACAGCAAAACATGAACAAAGAAGCATTTATGCGTTTCGGAACCTTCGTTACAGTGTTCAGATGTCTGTTAGCGTTTGGCACAATCGTTCATTTAGTTTTGGTAATAGACATAAAAAACCAATTGATCAGTCCGCTCAGAGAATGGCTATTTGACATAATGTTCTATTCTACTTCGTCTTCACTTTTCGTGCTCTCGGCTACCGCTGTTAACTCAGTAGACTACACAGAAAAAAAAATACACCATTTCAAGTAAGCAACTACGTACCTACATGTCATAAATATACCTAAAAAAAAATATCAATATCTTATACAGGCGTGATCACTGTTTAGCAAGACAACAATATATAATTATATAAAGGGTGTGTGTATTCTTATTAAATAAGTATCTAGTAAATAAGTAGGTAATATCTACCTACAACAATTTTGGTGTATTTTATATTGGTTTTATTGTTAAGTCTTAAGTATTAAAATACTTTTTTTTTAATAATATAGATATTGCATACCTATTTTTTTCGATAGGAGAGGACTGGTAAGATTTAATTTACAGACATACCTATACGGGTATGGGTACAATTCAGTTAACCGCTTTCCTCCACAACTCTTGACTAGCACACATCGACAAAAAAAAACTGGTCGGTGCGACGGTAGGCGAAAACTAAAAATCTAAAATTTTGAGTAGGTTAGATTGTACGAATACTAAAAAAACAATTAATCAAATAAGATTTCAAAATTAAATAATGAAGGTCTGTAAATATATTTTTAATCGAACGAGTCAAATTACATAATCATAATCTATTAATAATTAATAAAATACGAAGTAAATAACCAAACATGAACACTAGTACCTAATAGTAGAATAGATACCTACTATGGACACTACGGTACCGTCCAAATTCTATGGTTCAACCATATACCAATATTGGTACCTAACAAAGTAGGTATATTAAGCTTCTATACCACCTGTCCTATTAGGGCACTATAGACAATTTTAGTATATTTAGTGCCTTAATACCTATTATAGTATTATTAAACTCTTCGCTTAACGAATTCTGGAGTATGATTGTAATTTGTATTGCATGTGTCGGAAAGTTTTGACATAGTAGTTATAAAGAAAACAGAAAGTTTTTGTGTTTTACTAATCATGTCTTAAAAATTCATCATTGTTCTTGCGATTTTTTCTGATATTTTCAAATAGAAGTTGCACGATTATTTTAATGCTACCGCTGCAGAATGTGGGCACCATTAATATCACTCATGCACTTAAAAGAGCGTACTGAATAGTGAAAACTGATTAAACTACCTACTGCATGTATACCTCAATTTGTAATCTTTTCAATAGTCAATAAAAGATAAGAAAACAAGTCGAATATGCAAGGGTTATCTATAAACCTTGTCGAATATGTACCTACCATGAACATTAGAGTAATGTTCATGGTACCTACATTACATTATATTGTATACCTTTTTATTATCTAGGTATCTACTATATGTAACAAAATTATATTATTAGAGTAAGTTAATTCGTACTTTAATATTTGGTGCGCCAAGGAAAAAATATTGGCATCACTGGTCTATAGTATAATATTCAAATGTATGTTGATATATTAACCTACTAATATTGAAACAAATATTCAACTAATAGGTAAAACAGATAAATATAAAATGTTTAAATTCAGTCAATATTCAAAAAACAAAAATAATACTAAGATATTTTTAAAATTATAAGTTGAAAATATATTTGTTTAAAATTTTATTATTATATTTTATTTTTGTATGATTTTACTTTATTTTCTCAGTTTTATATTATATTATAATATAATAATGAAATTTATAATATTACATTTATTTTTAGTAAATTTTGTTTAATGAACACAACATTTATAATGATAATCGAAAAATAATCACTAATTACTACAGATATTATATTTTTTTTATTTGATATTATACCAAAATAGAGACTTCTACCTTTGATTATAGTACAAAAAAAAAAATACAATCAACTATGACATTTTCATATTTTTACAACTTTACAATATTCATACAAATAGCAATTAATTACTTTTAATTTTAACAATATAAAATATAATATTCACAAACATGTATGATCTCCTTACATTAATACAATGTATTCATTATATCTGAGGTAAACACAGTAAATAAGTGAACTATGCAAAAACAAAACATCCAAATTAAACAAAGTTGGCATATGGATTAGATGTTAACTTAGAATAGAAAAAAGAAAACATTTTTTTATAAGATAAAACATTTCTGTATTACATTTCTAATATAAAAACAAGATAAGTACTATAATCTAACAGCCAGACTGCTAACATCATGCAATCATATCCCTAATACATTAGAAAAACCCATTTATGGGTCTTGCCAGTAATTTATCTATAAACAAATACATTATATACATTCATATAAATTTGAAAATATACATTGACATATTTAGAAAATATAAAAAAAACCCACATATTTGCAAATTATGCAATATAATTATATTGATTAGGATTATCTTTATCTCTTTCCATATAATCTCGGTCAATAAGAGACTCTATACGTTTCTTTAAATCAGCTGGCTTGGCGGGAAACTTAAGCTGATTGAATAATTCACTGATCAAAAGATTATGCATGAGTGACTTGCGCATTTTCATTATCCTCACAATAGCTGCGTCCATTTGGTACTGTCTATCCTGATATACTCGCTCTTCAGTTGCCTTCTGCTCTTCATTTGTCTCCTTCATTTGCACTTGGTTGATTTTAATTCTATATAGTTTGTTACTAAAATCATTATTGATTGAAAACTGATCATCGTCACCTATATCCCGTCCTTTGGGAGACTTTATCAACACTCTTGCTTTACCACATGCCAATGACTGCAATGTTCTCCTCAATTCAACATCTTCCATGTTGGTCATAGTTTTTATTTCTTTCAAATGGAGCAATTGATAACTGTTAAATAACAACAGCACCATTGCTTGGAACAAGCTAACCTGTAGTTCTTTATTACCCTGCTTGAACTGAGAACGCAACACACAATGACCCAAAGTTGGCTGCCATTGTAATTTTCTACCATTGTGTTTGGCTAGATAAAACTTATTAAAATGGTCTTGATATTCAATAATTTCGTTGGGCATGGCTACTTCTGTCACGGTATAAGTTGGCCAGTGCCCCATGGTTAATATGTTGACTGTCATGTCAATAACAGAGAGTTGGATATCTTTAAAATGAGCCAAATACTGTTTGTAAGCCACATTTATGTCTTTACTAATCTCCATATCCTTAAACATACCTTCAAGTTTGGATGTAAACCCTCCACCACATTCTTGCTTTAATTTGGATAGCATACTTTTTTCAGCATCCACACTTGCTGACTTCCCAAGTAACAATCTTTTTGCTAAATCTTTTTTGTAAAAAGCTTCAAAAACATCTTTACCATGAATGAACCGAAACAGAACCATAATTTTATCTAAAAGTTTCTCCAACTCTTCTTCTGTAGATTCTTTATTACCAACTTTAAGTTTAGAGTCCACAAATTTGGCAATAAGTTCAGCAGGTTTGTTTGTTCGTTGGTTAACAAAGTGTTCAAACGCTTCTTTTAAACTGTTACCAAATTTCTCATTTCCTTGAAAGCATTGTTTTACAATAATGTCCATTTTATCTTTGAAATCTAATAATTCCTGTACCATTGTTTTATCCTTTTCTGGATCTATAACAATAGTTCGTCCATATTTTTTTATGTAGCCATTAAAATTTATACAGAGTTCTGTAAGTCCTTTTTTTACACGTGTCAGTAGGTTATACATTAACTTTAGATCGTCCAGTCTATTCTCATTGAGCAATTGTTCCAATCCTTTTTGTAATATGGTACTAACATGTTCACTTATCAACTGTTTTTCAACTGTGTGAATTAATGACCACTTTGTAGATGCATCTAAATAATGAATGAGACGTTCATTTTCTTCACTTAGACGCTTTTCAACATGGTACAAATATTCGGAAACTTCAAGCTCATTCATTAATCGAGAACCTTCAGTTGCATAGAGACGCTCAGTGGCCTGTAAGAACTTTCCTTCAAAAGCATCTTGGTAAATTTTTAAATCTGAAAGCATTCTAAGTAATGATTTGAGTAATGTTTTATCTACCATATCACCTTGTCTTTCTTTTTCTATAAGTAGAAGCAAACCATCAACTGCTCGGTTTTGAACATTAGTATTTAACATAATATGATGACGAAACAAATTCAAGCCCATATCCCAAATAGAATTAACATTAGGATTTTGAAGTACATAAGTTCGGTCTAGATATAGAAATATACTGCGAATCATTAACATTTGTTCACAGTGTGATGACCAATGTTGGTTTACTTTTTTTAAAAATATGATTTTATCATTTGTTACTTCAGTAAAATTTAATAATAATTTTTTAACATGTGTTTCACTTAGTTCAATAAGTTTATTATACAATGTGGCTGCTAAATTATAATTACACATGTTTTCTACAGCTTGATACAGAGTTTCCATAGTATATTGAATAGCAGTTGAAGTTTGTATGGCAACAACAGCTTCACGTAACTTTTCCCATGTTTGATCCTGATAATTGTCTGGTATCGATGGTTTTGTTTTGAGATTTTTCACTACTAGTTTTTTCGTAGGATTGGATTTTAATGATGAATTTAATGACAGATTCAATGCCGATACATTAGATCTTCTTGTATCTGCCATGATTAATTTGTAGCGAACTTCAAAAAAATATCAATATTTCTGAAAAAAAAAATTCAAAATATAGTTAATATTGGGGATATTATAAATATTAATTTTCAGTAATAACTACACAATTTATTCAAATAAAAATTATATGATGAATTCATGATAATGGCATCAATTGTTTTTTATATACCTAATATTATTCCTATATAATAATAATTGCTACAAAAAAAACATATCTATATATACTATTATTACTGTTACTTGAATTAATGACAGCATTCATAGTTAACGTTTTAATCAATAATTTTAAATTAATAAAATATATGTTACCAGAAAAGAGGATAATTTAGGAATTGTGATGATTTCATAGTCATTGTCGGCAATTACTGATGATGTTAGGCATTGTTGAATATTTTGTAGTTTAATCTATATTTCCGTATTATTTTAGGCAGTGTTGTAAATTAGCCGAGTGGAAATTACTAAGATTCAATATTAAATAAGGCTTAATTACTACTGAATTGACCATTAAAATAGGAATAATGTGTAAATAAAAATAAATAAAACTTACTTAATTTAAATCATTTCAATATTATTTTTATATTTTATTCGATTTGAACAAAATGAGGACAACATCAAGGATATCAATGTTAAAAATATATTACAGAACTGGCCTTGAATAGTATGAATTATCTATTGGGTCATATTATTTTTGAAACTTCTACTTCTAAATGTATTAACTTCCCTAAATTTTTTAAAAGGTAATCGATTCGTAAGTCGTAACATAATAAAAACTACAATATAAGAAACGAACAGAAACATACATGATGTAAGTGTAACTAAACAGTAAACAATATGCAGATCTTTTACTAAACAAACTACAGTTGTTGTAGTACAGTTAATAGTGTTAGTATTACAATCTACGGTAACAGTAGCTGGGTTAATAGTTATCTCTTTTCAATGGCACAGTGGTAAGTCAAATTGGTATTTGGTAATATTGGTATACGCTTATCAGGTTTCTCAATTTTTCCCTGTTGATTAAAATATAAATCTCGTAAATTCTATCCACTGAAAATTTATTATTTACTATTACAATATTGCTATTACCGGCGTCAGACCACGAGTCCACTAAACATTTATTATGTATAATAATCATTACTGTACACAGTATGGTGTATATTTCATATTATCAAACAAATCGCTACAGATATCCGGCTCGTGGGTAGCAAGTGTGTTGTGACGGCGGCGTTAGTGACTTGGTGCCGGTAACGGAATTGCGCGTCCACCACAACTCACAAGCGCGACTGCTTTGGAAAAATTGGACGCAACCGAACACGATTTCGTAACAGCCCCAAAACTGATAATTAAAAGCATTAAACGTGCGCTAATGTCTACAATTATGTTATTACCTTAGCTTTAGAGAACTGTACTCGGATGAATACGTCTATTGCCGGTGCATTGCGCGATGGTCCATCGGGCGGCGGATGGACCGCAGTGAACGAGGGACACTTCTATAAACCGTTTTAAATGACGATGATTTAGTGTATTATACGAACAATAATAATTATATTATGGTCAACAAAATGAACACGAATAACGCGGCTCACAAGTCACGAGCATTAATATTTAACTTTATCGTGATAACCAAGATTCCGTATAAATAACATGATGATTATTATTCTGTAAACAATTGTATTATTTATTATTATTATTATTACTACGCATGTTGTGCTCGTACGTTGTTTACAGCGGTGCCAACTCTCGATAATCATGCACGTGCCTTTCAAGTTTCGGTGCCAGTGTCAGAGAACCGCCAAATACTATAAATGTGTAGTACCTACCTATATTTTGGAACCGCTAACGTTTTACCTACGATTTAAGACTATCTGGTTTTATTTTGACGCGTAATCGGCATTAACGCCATTTGGCCATTTTTAAGTATTAACACCTCAACGCCTGACCACACTTCTAATTCTAAACATATAATGTATTAAATTTGAATGTTTTATTGGACAATAAATAATATAATTATATTATTGTCTTACGGACAATAAAAAAGTAGAATCCAAATTAATCATCTATCAATAGAGAATACAAAAACGCCAACGAATAAAATCAAAAAGATTAAGCGTATTAGTTCAAGAGCACGGCTTAAGATAATAGTATATAGACAATATTAAAGTACTATCTTAAGCCGTTTGCGAGAGTCGAGATATTAACAAGAATAAAATTATTACTCTATAAAATTCAAAATAATTTGATAGTATAAATAAATATTTGGTCATAGAACTACTTTGACTAGTTTCATAAAATCAATTCCTTCCTATTTATGTTAAAATGTAAATCCTTACAAAATTTGGCTGATCTTAATATTAATAAAACATTAAGACAATTATAATTTAACAAATACATATATCATATATGTATGTACAGGGGCAGATCTTGGATATTTTGATAGGGCTAGGGGGGCACATATAAATTGTATAATGATTCTTTAATCATTATTAATAAATAATAATACATACTCTTGTTTTTAAACAAAGTTGGTATTTGGTAATAAATTTAATATAATGTTGATTTCATAATATCACATATCAAAATTATAATTTATACATGTAGACAAGTAAAATAACATTAAAAAAAATGTCAATAAAAAATTGACAGGAGGGCACGTGCCCTTCCCCTAAATCCACCACTGTGTATGAAACCATCATGGACTGGTGGACTACGATCTTAGACCTTAGTCAATGGTAACCTTTAATCAAGATAAATAATATATACTCATAAACAAGAGGTAATATTGGTATAATCATAGACTTATATTGTATAAGTTAATGGGTATAATATTCATCATCACAAAAAATTTACACATTGCTTTTTTCTAAACAGACCTTAAGAGTTGAGTTACGTGTATAATTCTGTATAATTGTATCCTAATAAATAATAGTCCGAATTACATAAAAATGTATATTAGTATTAGCAAGGGTTTCTAAAATACAGTAATAAATTCCCAACAATTGTATACTAAAACTAAATTTTCATTAGTAGAATATACACATTTTGAATAATCAACAAACTTTTTTTTGGTTTTTAGGAAAATTGCACTAACAAAGCAAAGTCTAAAACTGAGATCGTATGTTGTAGCAACTGCAGTTGAAGCCATGGTACTAATTTCTTATTGTGCCAATTTACAATTTACTCTGCAAACTATTTCAGGAGAGATAGAAAACATCCTGACTTCTAGTCTCAATAAATATTCCACGAATAGAGCTTGGCAATTATTTTGGGATCAATTTCAACAACATTATTACTGCTGTGGTAGTTCCAAAAATACAGATTGGTTCCAAACAGCTTGGGTTTCACCAATTAATTTATCTTCATTCTCTCTACTAAAAAAGTACAAAATAATGTTTTATCAATTGAAATGATATTATTTAAAATTTTGTTCAAGATACACACAACAAAATGGAAAATTCATTATACCTGCTGCTCCTATAAGCTGTTGTTTACCTGATTCTATTTGTGATACATTCACAGATGGTGAACGACCAGATCCACAAAAATATTTTCAAAATAGTTGCTCCTCAATAATAGCTAACAAAATAAACTCTATTGCATCCACAAGATACCTATTTTATGCTGTATTGGTCATTCAGGTAATAATAATATAAGTGATTAAAATAGTTGAATAATTGTAAAAACACTTTAAAGATAAAATGGGTACAACAATCAAATTTACCTTTTGTAACATCAATTTATTTATGTATTGTCAATTTGAACAACATATTTTGTTTGCACCTACGGTTAATGAATTAAATTAATTAGTTTTTAGTTAGGTACCTATAGCCTATAGGTAATAATTTATAGATCAATACTCAATATTCATAGAATTCTTCCAAAAGTTTTACACGTAATATTATAGTAAATTTAAACAAAGGAACATAATATGTGTATGCAAGTTTATTGTTATAAATATATTCACAATTTAATTTGTAAATTTTAAATTTTAGATTATTTCTGCTGTTGTAAAATATGAAGGCTACACGGATAATGATCAAAATCCAACATCAAAATTATAGAAGAAAACTTTTTTTTTTACATTCTAAAAGAAACAATTAAATTTCTTTAATTTAATTACTTTTATAATTTTCTTATTATTATCATATGAATATATTTTTTAATTTGACTGTGTTAATGAGTTTTCTGATTCAGCTTTGTTCTAAAGAAAATGAAAATAATTTAATATTTGTTGAACATTTTCAAGCAATATCTTATAACTTACATGATTATTATTTTCAGATTTCACTTGAGATATAAGATCAGCAAGCATGCTAATCAAAGGATGAGAGTCTATTAAGTGATCTTCTCGAACAGCGCTACCCAAAAAATGACCATGCAATAATTCTAAAGTGCTTAAATATAACTGTTTTCCTAGAATAGGTAACTAAAAAACATAATAATTAAATTTTTTAATAACTTCCATGATATAATTGATTAATAAAATAAAAAATATGCATACTGATGGTAGTTCATAAATTTTATCTTCAGTGTTTTCATTATTGACTTTCAATTTTTTTCCTGGAATTTCATTATCGTCAATTAATGATGTACGTTTGTTAAAAGTATTTACACCTGTTATTCTTTTTCTTTCTATTGCTTCTTCTTTTAACATGTCTCTCCTTGGACAACTACAAACTTTCACACCAATTTTTTTTCTACCTAATACTTGTCCACTAAAACAAAACAAAAATATATTAAATAAATTGTTTAAAAACTAATTATTACATAGCGGAAATCTTACTGTAATGTTTCTAAAGTAAAAATTACATAAATGGGTCTTCGATTAAGACTCATACTACAACTAGATTTGCACATAAATTTATATAATACATTATAAGTTTTAAAATCTGAACAAGGAACAAAATTACGAACAATGGCAACAACACTATGCCTTTGGCTTATGCTATTTTGTTCATATATGGCATCACTTTGTTCACACCAAAGTATGTGTTCAATTTTTTTTCTATCTAAAATCAGATAAGAAACAAATTAATTTAATTAGTAAGTAAAATTAAATTTGAATGCATAAATTTATAGCTTTATATAATATTTAAGTATATGAATTTTATTATTTTATACCACACAATTTATCCTGCAAAATATGTATAGGACAACGTTTGATAGACAGTTGTTGAAATTCAGAATTAGCAAAAATTGGTAAAGCACGTATTTGAAGATTTTTTATTCCTAATAATCCAATATCATCAAATCGCCATTGAAATTGAATAGGTAATACTCGATTCATATCAATGTATATTTTATTCAAAGCTGCAGAATACTAAAACATAAATAACTAATGAAATTAATTCTTAATTAAAAAAAAAAAAAAACGGCATTTATAACTTACACATTAAACAAGATACAAAAAAAAAAAAAATGTTTATATAATTTAATTTAAAAATTGGTACATTGAAATTGTTTTTCAAAAAAATATTTAATTATGTAACTTGTTTAAATATTCAAATAAATATACTTTAACTTTTATAAGAGTAATTAAAATATATGATTTATAATAAATATAATTTTAAGTGCCTTCATTTTTTAATGACAATATATAATTTTAAATGTATTAAATATGTAAAAATAATGTAAATATGTATTAAATTTCAAAGTAAAACATTTTTTGAAATACTTAAATACACACAAATTGTATTATAAGATGAGTGATAACTTATAAGAATTTAAAGTTTAGATTAGTAGAGTGGAGTTATTAAGGATACACCAGAAAATGTTGACCAACCACCCCTACTGAGATCAAAACTTTTAATTTTTATTCATTCAGATGGTCAATCAAAACTTTAAGTACATTTAAGTAATTAGGTAACTACTCTGATTTGATTATCATGTACGTAAAATAATTCAAATATTCTACCTTAAAATAAGGAATTTAAAATGTTTGTTCCAAAAAAAAAAAAAAAAAAAGTAATAGGTAATTTAAACAAATTGATAGTTAATAAAATAATGAGTGTTATACTAAACTAATCATCTGTTAAAGTGAATAATTTGAAATAAAAGAAAATTAACAATATAAATTGCTAAGTAGTATTAACCAATATCAACTTCTATGTTATAAATATTTGTTTAAGAATTTTAAAAGTGCATACCTACTGCGTATAATTTATTTATTGTTAGTAAAGAAAATAACTTGTACAAAAATATTTTTTAAATTAAATTCACTAAAGGTAGCAAATAGGTATTTAACCAATCAATTATTTATTGTTAAAAACAATACTTGCCATCCAATGTCTTTTAGACATTTCTGTAACATCTAAAAAAAAATCAAAATTAAATTGGCCAGGATAATCATCAGTACAAATTTGTAAGCCAGTTTGTCTTAAATCTTGGTAATAAGATTCTGATTCTTCACTGAAAGATTGTGTATCAGTCTCAGCTTCACTATTCACCACCTATTAATTATTAACAGTATGTAAATAATTAATACATTTAAAAAATAAAATAAAATACAAGTTATAATTGTAGTCAAATAATATTTTAATTAAGTTAAAATAATTGTATAATGTGTAAATAATAAATCACCTCAATTACTTCCTCTTTTTCAAATTTAATAGTATCCATTACATATAAGTATATAACACGTGGAATAATATTTGAAATAATGAAATATGAAAAAAAAAATGTTACTAATTTAAAAGTTTGGCATTCTAGACAATCATGTAGCATGTAATGACAATGTTTTTCAAGTCTAAACAAGTTTAGACTTTCAGAGATAAGATTAAAGAGACCAAAATATACGTTATTCTGTGAATCTACCATTGGAACCACGGCCGTAATTCTTTTCGTTACAGTAAACGTCATATCGACAATACATACCTTTGGTCCACAGGTTTTTGTTCTTACAAGAAACCTCAATATTTTGGATTATTCATTTCATTCCATGAAAAAGTTACTTATCAATTATAATCAGTTATTTTTATCAATACTAAACACGATTAAGGAGCTGATACGTAATACGACAATACGTATCATAATTTACTTAGGTATTTACTTTAGGTATAGTTAATAAGTATTTAAGATTAATCGTTATTCAAATTCATATTATTATTAATATTATTTTATTATTTTCATATTGTTAAAAATGTATACCCTCTGCTATTGAAAGCGACTAAACCTTATGTGATATTATATACATACAAATGTGTTCTTTGTTATACAATAATCAAAAATTCTAAAATATTTTTAATAGTATGTATCTACAATAAAAAATGTCAATAGAATTAAATAAAGAAAAAGAAGAATCTCAACTTTTTTCTATTAAAACCAGATCAGTATGGCAGAATTCAAACAAAAACTAAAGAATCTCTTAGATGCTAAGGTGTGTTTATGAATTAAATTATTATTCTTAATAATATCTGCACTCTTGTATGTTTTGTAGATATATCAATTTAGCAAACATATTAAATTAAAAATAATTATACCTATAGTAAAATACTGTAATAAATTCACTGTGATGTTTACACTTTTTGATATTGAGTAGGTGATTGTAAATGTATCATATGTTAAATTTTAATTCAATGACACTAATTAGATTTATACTGAATTCAGGCACTGTATATTCAGAGACATAGAATTAATTAGATGTAAGATAATTTATATACATCACTTAGTGACTTATTTACATTTGAGGTATAAATGTCTTAAAATTAATCTAATTACTAATTACTCTAAGAGTTGTATTATACCTATGTTAAGGTGAAAAGTTTTAAATATATACAAATATTATTTTATAAATTGTTACTAAAAAACTAAAATTGTGTTCTTTTTCATTTAAAATCCAACTAAGTCAAATAACAAATCTTGAGTTATATTTTCACAAACAAATTTTTATTAGATTTAAATTAAAGGAAAAATGTATTTAAGTTGAATATTTCAAGTGTTAATTAAAAAAATCAAAAATCATAATATTTTGAAAATTGTATCATATCAAATAAATCTAAAAATCTAGTGAAAAATTTAATTCTACAGTTATTTATTTTTTAATTTCAACAAAAAACATAAAACTTATTTTAATGAATGTACAGAATCAATTTATCACTGGCCTCAAACATATTGTATACATTATTATACTTCCTTTCCTCGGCTTTAATGTATGTAATTATTTACTTATTATTACTAATATTATTTACAAACTTTCTCAATAAAAAATAAAAATCCATGAAAAATAGGTTAATTTATAATTTAAATTTTAAATACATTTAATATTTTTTATTTAGGATAAATTAACAAAGCTAAAAAAAATTGTATAATGCTTGGTTTCCTAAGTATTTTATTTTTACTATACATATATTATACTGTATAATAATAAATTACTGATATTTTGTTTTACATTTTTATAGACTTCAGTAAAAGTTCCACTAATAGGATCACAAGACTTTTGGGACATTAATGAAAAAAAAAGTGATTCACTTTTAATAAAACCCGTGAATAATGAAAAGTTTGTCGAAAAATGTGATGCTGAACTTGTATCAAATATAGATCAAGTATATTTCAACAGCTCTGACTTTGATTTTACTAAATTTGAACTAGAAGTATGTTATATGCTTATTATTAGAGCAAGGACTTTCATGCATTAAAAAATCATCAAATATCCTCTTCTCTATCGTCTTTATCGGAAATTATATAGAAACAGTTAAAAATAATAATTTGTGTCCTTGATCATGAAAAATATTCACTGATGTACATGATTTTTGAGAAACTTTCAAAATATGCAATAAACTTAAAATATGCTCTTATAATCAAAAAAATATGTCATTTAAACCCAAAATATGCAAAACTATGCACTAAAAACTTCAAGCTTTTGGTCACAAACATTGTGAAATGTATTATGTACTTACTCTGCATACGAACATGTTAACCAGAAAAAACATGCAAATGCATGAAAATCCTTGCTCTACTTATTATAAAATGTAATTTATTATGTATAATCTGTTCATTAAGATAACAAATTGTTTATGTGTTCTCTGTGATTGAAAATGTAATTAATAATTTTGCATGTTATTTAAATAAACTTATTACCAATTTTAGAAATTACCAAGTATCCTCGATAAAAAATTGATTGCCAATGACATAAATAAACTTAAAGTTCAACATGAAATTGTTGAAAAACAATTGCTACAGTTGATTCTTGAAAATCAAGCTGCATGTGATGATGAATTAGACAAGTACATTATTTTTATAATACATATAAATTATTTATATTATAATAATCTTTATTTTTGTCTTTTACAGAATTGGAATGTTACAAAATAATTTAAAAACTAGTTTAGAAAACTGTGAACATGCTAAGAATCGCTTAAAATTAGCTAAAAGACAAATCACTACAGCTGGTTTGGGCCTTTTGGGTAATTGCAGAAAAAAATCTTTAATCCTCGATTTATTAAATTCTTTAAATAGTATCAAAATGCTGGTAAGATAAAACATAGTAATTTGTTCTTATGTTTTCTTTAAAGTTATGTCTATATTTATTATTTTTAGTTACAAACTGAAAAAAAACTTGAAGAATTAGTTTCTCAAGCTAATTATGCCAAAGGAATAGCTTTACTTTTAGAATGCACTCAAGGTGCTTCAGCTTTTAAACAATTTACTTGTATTGCTGCATTATCTATCAAGCTCCAAGATGCATTAATTATGACAGAAGAGCAATTAGACATTGTGTTGTCTAATGTAAGTTGAATTAAATAATTATTTAGACAATATTTAATAAAATAGTAATTGTGATGATTGTTTCTAACTAAAATTATTATCATATTTTTCATACTTGTTGTATGCAAATAAATCAAATTAATATATTTTTAGATGTGTTTCAATTTTGATAATGAAAAGTATTCCGCTGTTCAAGAAGCTTATAGACGCCTGGGTAAAACGAGAATTGCTATTGACCAATTGCATATGCATTATACATCGGCAGTCCACAGTGCTTCATTTGATACAATAAATTTATTTGTGAATACAGATAAGGTGGAAAACAATAAAAATTCATTTGCCTTTTTGTGTCAGGTTATTTATTATATTTTAATTTTTTTAACTGCTTAATAATATTTAAACATGTTACATTATTGTTTAAATAGTGTGTTCCCGATGAACAGTTAATTCCATGTCTTATTGCATTGAGTAAAATATTTTGGAACATTTTACAAAGTTATAAGAAAGCGGCAGATTGGCATAAGGAATTTAAAGATATTAGTACAGATAGTGAAGGTATAAATATTATTGTTATTGTGCACACATATTTTTAAATTTTGTTTGATTGAATAAATATTGTGATACAATTTTAATAATTATAATATTTATCAATGTGTGTGTTTTAGATGATATTGAAGAATATGTTAATCAAGAATATATCAGTAAAAAATTTGAAATAGGTCCAACACGGTTATGGGGTGATATTATTACTAAAATATCGAATTTGGTATTCAACTCTAATATGACAAAATTTAAATTTGACGACTTTCTTCAAGTGCTATCTATATTAAACAAGTATTAAAAATTATTAATTTTTAAAACAAATTCAGTTTACCAAACACTTTTCTCTAACCTAATAATTAATTTAAGCCAAAATATCTGGCTGCAGTTTTTAAATCCATACGGGGTAAACTACTTTTTATGTTTTATACCCTATTTCATTAAGTTTATGTTTGTAATTACAATATATCATCTCAATATATATGCCGTGTTAAATTATAATAATAAAACTATAACTATGGCGACAATGCAAAAGGGCATAAGCGACATTTTCAAAATTATTCAGGAGAGCCAAAAAATAAATTTTAAACAATAATTGCATTTTTTATATTATTTTTTTAATTTACAAAAATATGATAAAAATATAAAACTTTAGATGTATTCTATTCAAGACAATCATGTTTCCATGTTTTTAGTTAAACATTTATGTCATTTAGAATTGGGTATTTTTATATTATTTGGTGGTTATGCCCAATTATTTTAATTACCTGTAATTTTAGTACTAGTATTTTGGCGCTTATGGCCATTATTAGCTATACAAAATCTATTGTCGCTTAAGCCCTATAATATATCAAAACACTATGGTGCTTATGCCAACATTGAAAACTAAATATTGCTTACGCCCTATTTATACACATATCTGTTAATTAATTTAAACTTTTTGGCGCTTATGTCTAAACCTAAATTTTTGTTTTATATTGTACAATATAATCGTATCGATAAATGAGTGACAGCAATCAATAGAAAATGACGTCGCTTATGCCCTTATTACAAAAAAGTCGATTTCATAAAAAGTGTCACTTATGTCTTTTTGCATTGTTGCCATCGATAATTTATATTTATTATAATATTATATTTTAGGCATATTAAAATTGGTGAAGAATTTTGCAATAGTAAATCGGAACAATTACAAAATGATACAAAAAAGTCTTGTATCAATTATTTTCATACATATCATAAAAATTGTCTGGATGAGCTAACAATATTTTTTGAAAATGAAAGTTGGACTCCTTGTCCAGTGAAACGTGAATTTAATTTATTTCAACTGCAAGTAAGAAAATATTAAAATATTAAATTTTTTCAATATAATTTATTTTCTATATTTTTACAATAAGGAGTTTAGAACAATTAAGAATCATATTCAAAAAAGTAATTCATCATGTCTAACTCATAGTAGAAATTCATCTATGGACAGTAGCTCTATTAGTACATGTGAATATTTTCATTTCACATCAGATAAATCACCATTTGATAATGATTTAAATACTACATATTGTGAAGATATACTGGATACAGAAGTAATAACAAATATTTTTTTTTAGTATATTATTAAAATTAAAATATATTTTTACAACTTTAATGATGTGTTAATATCATTTTTTTTTATTTTCTAGATGGATGGAAATAGTGTTTGTAGTGATGATACTAATAACAGCTATGAAGACACAGATAATTATAATATAACAGCAGATAACTATGAAAAACCACCTTTGCTTACTAATACAACGTTAACAGTAATGAGACATTGTGGAAAGTACTTAAAAATATGTAACATATTAAAATCTATATCTGAGGATGTAGTTACTTGTTTATGTCAACTATTTGAATACTATCTATATTCTGTTCATTTGTTATTCACATCAGATATGTTGGTAAGTTAAAAAATATTAGCTAAATTTTAATCGAGTGATTACTAAAATATTAACTTGTATGTGGTTTTTAGCCTCAAATATGTAGTGGTGTAAACAGTGTAAAGCTTCAATCAGTTATAACGAGAATATGCAACACTTTGATCCAATGCAATCATGAAAATCAAGATCCAATTGTAAGTATTTATATTTCATTTCCAGTAAAGCAAGTCTAGGCAAATTAACTATATTTTTTAACTTGTAATTTAAATCAATATAGAAAAATATAAATTAAGTTTAAATTTTTTTAAATAATTTATATATATTTTTTTTAATTTATAAAAGTTACAAATCAGTTATATTTATTTTTAAAACTAGATATTTACAATTCTTATCAAACCACTATTTGTATAAAGTAAAAACAATATGAAGTATAAACACAAAAATAAAAATTATATATTCCAAAAAGAGCCAATAATCCAATTATCAGGACTTATTGAATATTTAGGTTAATTTTTAAAGACTAAATGCATCAAAATCTATTTTAGAATCAAACTCAGTTATCTAATAATTATGGGCAGGTATGGGGGTGTTTTGGATGTTCAAACACCTCCCCCCCTACAATTAATGATAAAGCAATTTTTAAATAAATATTGAGAATTAAATTTGATGTATATTCATTAAATAAACAATTAAATTATTTGTCATCTAAACCAAAACCACTTCCGAAAACTTTTCTTATAAATTTTTTACTACAGTGTTATTATTAAACAAATTTAAAGTTAATATGCTTAAATGAAACAGTGGTTGTCTATGGATATTTATTTAAGTATTTGCATTTTATAAAGATTTTTTTTAATTTTTGATCCCTATTTAAATTTAGAAATAAAGCATTTAACACTTTGATAATGTAAAATGTAGTATTTTCAATATTCATAAGTCATAACTAATTAATAGAGAAGTTCATTAAATTAGAAATTGCTTTAAAAAATGTAATTTGTTATATAACTTTGTTAAAAATAATTCAACTTTTAAACTTGTATTAGCAAGTTAAATGTCCAACCTTGAAAATTAATATAAAATATATTATTTTTTAAAGATACAATTGAGCTTACTATAACAAAGTATATGTGTCAATCACATCAAAACAGTTTTTTATTTGTTATTAATCATAATATCATGATTTATTAATCTACTACATTATTCAAAAACTTTTGATAGTGACAATATATTTTATTTTAACATGTGTATTTAATATTTATCATATGACTATTTTGTTTTATGTACTCTACTACTGATTGTTATGGCTACATATTGTAGGTATCCTTAAACAGCTGGACACTAAATAGTTATTTATAATATCTGATTAGATTAGCCACATCCTTACCTATATACTATATTTTATCTATGTTATATAAGCTGTCCATCAAATCTAACTCGTTTTATCTCTTTGGTTATATTTAGTAAATTGGTGACGTTGCTCAGATTAGTATATGTCATTTTATGATATGAACTCGTTTGAGAAAAAATTGTACGCTATTATTCATAATGAAGAATTAGACATTAATTTTTATCAGAGAAAATCTCATTATTTATTCTGAAAGCTGTTCTATCACTTAAAAGAGAAAATGATATAAAATTATACATAAAAAAATATATATATATATGAAAAGAAGAAAATTTATTTAGTATATTTTAACTATTTTGATGTAAAGTGCATTTTGCAATCTCAATGTGTCTCTTAGAATCTGTACAAGATGGTAGCTAAAGATTATTGTAATACAATACTACATAATATATAGTTTTACTTGTTTATAAAATTATTAAATGAAATGAAAAATGTTTTCTATACAGTTAAATGTTAATTGTTATGTGTATGAACTATTTATTTTAAAAATTTAATTTCAGATTCGTGAACCTGTAGCACTTCACGTGTTAAGTTTATCAGATGCAAACAATTTATATAGTGTTTCTGAACGAATTGTTGCTGTGGAATCATTAGTGTTTTTAGGAGAACAGTACAAGTTATTACATTCTTATTTAAATTCATTATTAACATCGGATACTAGCAGTTACTCACTACAGCAGTTTTATAATCAAGTATAAATAGTTATTGATTTTAATTTCTAATATTTGTTTCTTGAATTGTTATAAAAACAATTTTTTTTTTTATGTTTGTTTAAGACTGTAGCTGTAGCAGTAGATTTACGAAAACCAGTATATGGTCGTGTAATGTGTAAATCTATTGATTACAATCAAGTACTTGGCATGATGACCAAAGTCAACTGGGAGGTAAAAGATATCATGTGTGAACACAGCAAATATGTTGATTTTTTTCTCCAAGTATGTTGTATTGGTTATGAGAATTTAGTTTTTTTTATTTTCAATAATTAATAATAATTTTAGGAAATACGAATATTTTTTAAAACTCTTAAGACATCAACATCACATATATATTTAAATGAGCAGGTATCATATTCTATTTGGGAAGCTATAGCTGTTCTAGTATCGTCTGTTTTTATTGAAGGGTAACATTTTCTAAAATAATTTTTAATTTTTTTTTTTTATTATTATTATTTATAATTGTTTTTATCATAGATTTTCATTGGCCAAAAAATGTTCAAATGCTGGTCGAGCATTAATGCAGCTTGATTTCACACAGTTCATGTCACAAATAAACTCAATTTGCCCTATCAATCCATTACCACATAAAGAACTAGTTGAAGTATATATCAAGGCTTATTATTTACCTGAGACGTCATTAGAAACATGGACAAGAGATCATCAGGTTATAATAATAATTTAATAATATGTTTAATTAATAAAATAAATATTCATTAATAACTAATTGTGAGCATTTAAATTTTAGGAGTACACACATAAGCAATTATTAGCGGTCATTAATTGTGTGTGTCAAAACAATAAACGGTTACGACAAAAGCTGACAAATTTATTAGAAGAATCTCAACAAAGATAATCTCATTTTTATTACCAAATGTATTAGTTATTTATTTTTATTCATTTTAAGTTATAAATTATAGTTTTCATATTAATTTAACCAGTTTTGAAATCAAAAGTAGATTTCCATACATTTTTTCTTTCTTTTAGTTCTAAAATTTTTGAAATTTTCATTTCATCTTATCATCTATCTTACGCAATTTTCAAAATGTTTAACTAGGTTACTACATATCAAATTCAAAATAAAGTTTTCGATTTTCTCTTTGTATAGTATCACATAAGAATTGATACCTTCCATAATTATTCACATAAAAAAGTTGGGCTAGATTGTATCCAATATAAAAAAGTAAGTTATCAGGTTTCCTAATGATTTAAATTAAAAATATACATATATAGGTATAAACTCATTAAGATTCTTACTTGTAATTTAAAAATAAATGCTTGTATTATTATTGCTCTTCGTTTGCAAGATTTAGATTCTGATATTCAATTTTATAACTTTTTTTTTTTTTTTGATTATTTGTTTAACTTTATTTTTGCTCCATACACACCTTTAGTGAAGACTATACTATTCTATGCTATTTATTTTTTAATATTTTCGTTAATAACTCATACATCAATGATCTTTACACATAGTCTTTACTATTCATTAGTGCTAATGAAATTATTTTGATGATGTTTTTTTAGAGTAATACAGAAGAAAAGCTTATGCTCACAAACATTTGATGAATAATCAATGAGTATGATGCGGATTTCAAGAAAAATGATCTGTCAATAACCTATTGACTAGTGACCTACTTAATTTTTAATAGGGGCCATAGGTACCTACTAATAAATTAAGTGACAGTTTTGTTAAGATTATTGAGAGATATTGTCAAATGTTAATGCCGATTTCTCTTTTTAAAAACCTCTCTTATCCCTTTTATAATTCATACAAGTCAATCATAAATTGTTTAATGTTTTCAGCATTTCACTGTTGGTAATCTAGTAGTGTGTATCAGGATCTATAAAAACGTAATATAAATCTAATATATGTGTACTTCTTAATGTGAAGAAGATAATGATATAATGCAGTGGCATAGCCAAGGGGGAGGGGATAAAGGGACTATAGCCTCTCCCATTGGCTATATTTTTTATATTATTTTGAAATATTTAAATTTAAATATGGAAATTTTCTTACAAATTTGACTAATATATTTCTTGTTATTATTTTTATTATAGAATATTTGAGTTAAAAAAAAGTATTATTAGAAGTGTTTATTAATTTTTTTGTTGTTTTTGATTTTCAATAACTCAAGTAAGTGTTTAGCCTTTCCCATAAAAAATCCTGGTTACGCTACGCCTCTAATATAATGCATAAATATCTATAATTATTAAATACTAATCCTTGGTGATAAGAGGAACATAGGCGCCTATTGGGGGAGGCGAGTTAGGGCACTTGCCTCCATGTCAAAATATATTTTGTCATGCTTGCCTCCTCCTGAGTCCTGGGAAAAAAATATTATGAACTTTTAATTCAATAAATATGGCATATTATTTACATTTATATGTGAAATAATATTAAATCTTAACTAGCTATGCTATGTTACATTTGATAATTTTTTTATTTTGCCCCCCCCCCCCTCAAAAGAAAAAATTTCCTATGGGTACCCATGATGAGGTTTCTTCCAATTTAAATCTTTTATTAGTTTATTACGTCACAATGTTACATATTTACGTCGATATTTTCTAATATATATTTAAATATTAAATTAATAATCTACCTACTATAAAAACTACCTATTAATTTTTCTAATTGATTATTTACTTTTAAAAACTAGTACCTATAAATAGAAATAATAAATAATTTAATATAGATTATTTCTTTGTTCTTATTAAATAACTATCTAAAGATTATTAATTCAAATTTAAATATTTTTGATCATTGATATAGTTTAACCTTAGGATAAAAATTTCATTGTTGCATAATATAATAATGTTAATCATGATTGTATACGCTAAATGATCTCGCATTTTTCCTAACTGAGCCATGTAAGCTCAAATGAAAAAAAAATTATATTTTTTCTAATTTTTTTACACTTCTGTTAATTCAAATGCAAGAAAGAGATTTACTTAAAAAATTATTTGATGCCTAAAAATAATAATATCTAAATGTTTAATGTTAAGTCTTTCGGTTCAATTAATCCTTTTTTAAAATTATAACAAAAACGATATCGAGTTTATTTGTTTTTCGTTATTTTCATAGGTCATAGCCGATAGACCTTCAAAAGGTTTTAAATTTTGATGATTTTAGGAATCATTGTAATTTCTAATTTAATTAATCCAAGTAACCAGGAAGAACTTGGACTATAGCCTGTTCCACGGTCTTATAAAATGTAACAGGTACTAATGGTACTATGCCATATGTGTAATGCACGATGTACTTCTACATCGCGGTGTAATGTGTGTATGTTGTTGTATGTACTATCATTGATTATAAATACTATAATTTAGTTTTTCAATGGTACCACAGCATAGATTACTACGTTACTGTGTTAAAAAGTTTAAAACACAGACTACGATTAAAGATATTAATATATTATTTTTTATTTTATTATTATATCTTTAATCGTGAATTCGTGACACAGACTAAGTATTTAATTTAAATAATTATTTAAAATACAACGGTGCTAGAAAATAATAATTAATAAATATCACTGATGCCCTTTAGGCTTAAGTAATCAGCACGAATTAAGATATTATACTATATATATATATATATGTGGTAATTAGTTAATGTCAGTAATGTCACAAATTTGTGATAGTAATTTCTTGATTCATGATTTGATTTTTGTATTGGCTGCACTGATGAACCGCCAATAACGACGTAGCAGCCATGTTTGTTGTTTACACTTCATGTTCTTCTGGGAAGTGAGCAACTTACCTTCAGCACTACACTGCAACTGCGAAATTAGTAATATCTATTATTCCGACCGTAACATATCGCAATCTCTTTCAGTCTTTCTATGCTCCTAATATTCCTCCGTCCAGGACGTCTTTAGTGTTCTTCCTCAAAACCCTGTGACGATTAACTTTCCTCTTTTCTTCGCGTAGTGGGTGATGTGTAAAATGGAAACTGCTGCTACGACAACGGCGGCGGACGTAAACCACGAACGCCATGTACTAAAACAACCGACCAAGGTACTTTTAACACTTAGCAACGTATTGTTGCCCAAGGAGAAACTCACGTCCACACCGTCGATGATCGATGGGTTAGATTTCGAAACCGAAGTCGACCTAAGAATCGTTGGCTGTGAGTGGATTCAGACTGCTGGCATTCTACTTAAATTACCCCAGGTAAGAAATTGTAAATCGTATACTATGCACATCTTATGATAGTTTCGATGTATGTTATCCTAACAATAACTTCGCCAGGCCCATATTTTGGCATACTTGTCTTGTTGCGAATTGCTAAGGAGGACGTCAACCAAGAGGCAAGAAGACAGACATTCTGATGATGTTATTAATTTATTATTAAACTGTTCACCATACCCATGTGTCTAGCGTGCCAAGGCCCAATACCCTCAGCTGATATCTATAAAATGTTAATCATTATTTTACACTATTTTTCGTTTTGTAGGTACTTGATTCCAATCATTATTATGTAACCTATATTTTCACTTCTTAGATAACATATATCAACATCGCAATATTGTGTTTTATAGAATTTATGGGCTTAAATTGTTGCTATTGACACTTTGTAACATTCTCTATGGCCGATTGTGGTACTTAATTTAAAAACTTAAATCTCTAAAAGAACAAACTCTTTTATACTTGTTTTACGATTAATTTTGTGACTTCATTATTCAAAATGTCAATAATATTATTACTTTAGTAATGAATAATGAGGCAAATTTAAAAACATATTTGAATAAATAATTAGTTTTTGTTAAATTCCATTGGAAGATTGTATCATGGGCGGATGCAGGGGGGTGGCACTGGGGGCAAGTGCCATCCCCATTGAAAAAAAATTATATTAAAAAAATTTATGGTGGGGAGGAGTTATATCAAATATTAAATAATTCTTCCTATAAAGTGCCCCAACCGTAAATACATGCTGGATCCGCCCTTGCATTGTATCTTCTTTTTATTTATATCTAATGTCTTAACTCAAAAATAATCATTTGTGCTCTATATATTGAGATTAACCTACCAATAGGCAAAAATTTAAGTATTTTTTTTATAGTTAGTTAGTTTTGTTTAACCTAACTATGAAAATTAAATGTGTTTATAAACATTTACTCATAGTTATTGTTTGATCGATAATTTTCCTCAAATATGGGCTACTATAAATAATATTAAATATTACTAGTTAATAGTTATATCTGCACTATAATATATATTTAGTAGTATAACTATGTATTTATTATAATCTATGTACATACATATTTAAATAGCCGAATATGTGTTTAGAAATGTAAATGTATCTCAACATGTCAAATCATTATTTTATGATGGTCGGATCATTTTCTTGATTATTATAATACCAATTCCGTTATCTTTTTTATGTAATTCAAAAAGTATTGTTTTATTCTAATATATTTTATATGTTGAGATTTAGTTAAGCAAAAAACCATTATAAATCATAATAACATACATTTTTGAATTGGTGTGTCTTAAATTGTATTTGTATATCACTTATTTTAAATTTTTAAATCAAATAAATAGGTATTCAATCATTACATTCACATCTCTGCTTACCTAATATAATAAAATATTAAGTTATAAATTAAAGTTTCTTATTTTTTGATATACCAAAAAAATGTTACAACATGATTTTGATTTTACAGGTTGCAATGGCAACTGGACAGGTGTTGTTTCAACGGTTTTACTACACTAAATCTTTTGTTCGTCACCCAATGGAAATAACTGCAATGGCTTGCACATGTTTAGCCTCTAAAGTTGAAGAATCACCTAGACGTATTCGTGATGTTATTAATGTTTATCATCATATCCGTCAAGTTTTAAATCAAAAGTAAGTTGAGGTGGTTTTTATTATTCATAATTAATATATTTTTTTCTTCATTTGAATCTTGTTTAAATATTTTTAATCACAACTGACTAATCTGCTAGCTTATGTTTCCATATTTAAATCATCCATTTTTATTTAGAACTTTAATATGTATTTATTATATTTTCAAAATTAATTTGTATGAATTACTCAAACCTGTATCAATACTTCTTTTAACTCAGAAAGTGAGTATGTAGGTTTTATCAATATCCTTAAAATCCTATTCAATATATCTTTAAATAAAAGTAGATATATTAATTTATTAACTTAAGTTTAAGGTAAGTTAGTGTCAAATTTAATTAAAAAAATTATATTTGCCTGTCTATTTTTTAAAGCGTGTGCTGTCTTATATTAATCTAGGTATAAAATTAGTATACAAATTTAAGTAAATCTTAAGCTTTACCCAGTTTAAATATATATATATGTCAATAAGATACATTCTTAGCACTATTTGAATAATTTATTGTTTCGAATTCTTATCCTAAACGTATAATTATGCATATATTTGAATATGTTAAGAAGATACTACACCCACATGTGTTGTTTTCGTCTTACAGTTGTACAACATAATAAAAATAGTTTCGCATAGGAAAAAACTACTCGAACTATAGCCCAAGTTTAACAACCAAATGTTCATACTAAAAAGAGGAGATTTTGTCCTGTTCAACATAATTTATAATTTTTGATATCAATATTACAAAAAAAGTTATTCAAGTTTGAAAAATACAAAAATAGTAGATTTAGTAATGATGAGAACCTTTTTTTGTATTAGTTTCATCAAAAATTAGAAACAATGTTTGTACAGTCAATGTTTTCTTTTTTATAGTGTAACAATTGAGTGGATTAACTTGGATTATAACCTTAGTGGTTCTTGCCACATGAAACAATTTTTACTATGTTGTACGTTTGTTAGATGGTGACAACGCATGCAGGTGAAGCTTTTTCTTAATGTATAAACATTCATTTTGGAAGATTCATGGAATGAATCTATATTCTCAACTTATTAAAACATTCTATACTTAACCTATATTCATTCATATTTTTTTTCACTTTAATTACATTTAGCTCTTTAAATGTTAAGAGATTATCACACATTTGCTTTTTTTTAATGTAAATGTAGAATATATGATATACAACATAACATTTGTAATTTTATTCGAAATCATTGTATAGCTGTTTTACTGCGTATTAATATTAATTTCTAAAAACTTAACTAGTGCTGCAAGGGCCATTGATATTTGTTGTATATGATCATGGTATCATATAAAATAAAAGCATTTTGCATTGGAAATACCGTGTACGTTACAGTTATAGTAAGAAACCATATTTTCTTTAAAAGAAGAGTGCTTTTATTACACAGTATAATTTTATTATTTATTTTACTGTCAAACTTGAGAGTAACAGTTTTTAAAACAATATTAACTTTTTTTGTATAGAATTATTAAAAAATAAAGATATTACACAGCACCGTTATAGTTCTTCTCTTTTTATGGGAAAAATTTAAATTTTTCAATTAGGACTATAGATTAAATAGTCCTTGTTCGCACATGGGGTTTTTTAATAAGACTTAATTGGCGTATTTCGTCTACTAAATTTAATATTACTTAAAATTACTTAGTTATTTAATTACTTTCAGATATCCTACAGCAGTCGCAAAATACACATTCCTAAAATATTCTAATATTTCTATAGTTATTGATAAATACAGAATAAAAGATATATTTATAGATAACATAATATATTTGTACAAGTGTTGTTAACAAAAAGTATTTAATTATTGAGAAAAGGATCAATGTTTTCTCAAATAAATTTTCAATAGACTTACAAAGTAGTTGGGTGTACTTAATTAAAAATACTTGTTCTAAAAGGAATCTATTTTCATCTTATCTTAACATGTTAAATGTCTCAGTTAAGTAATAGAGAATTGTAACATTTCTCTTATTTCCAATTTAATAAATATAGCATATTTAAGGCTACAATTCACTTGGGTATCACAGTAACGTTTATTTTTATATATTGTTATTTATTTTTTTTTTTTTTCAATGTATGGCTGCCCGAATTTGACACATGTTACATGTATATACAAATCATATTTAATACTGAGGCACTTGACTCACAAGTCATAACTGTTAATCTACAAAAAGATTCAATACACCTTGTACTTATATTAAATGTTAATTCTTATTTATTTTATTCTGTTATTTATTCATACCTTATATTTAATATTATTTTTTTTTTAGTTAAAATTAATATCATTTAAAAATTACAATGTGTTGATTTTATGCGATAACTGTAGGGTGAACAGAAATCCATTGTTTTTGTTGCAATTGTTTTGTTCTTATTTATTTTTATTTGTAAATTGTCTAATGCAACAAAGTCAGTGGTTGTTAATGTTAATCCAAGTGCAAATATAACGCACAAATTTATTTTATAACTTGCGTTTTCGCAGATACTTTCCACAGCTGACCGCCGGGTGAGTTGCCCTCGGTTTGAATTGTGGAGAGGAAAGCGAACGTGGTGGATTCACGTTGAAATTGATGGTCGTCACGTCAAGAACACTGTTGGACCCCTTAAAAATTATATTGTAACATGATTTAACCAAAAATAAGCTATATGGTATCTCTCCAAAAAAGTGTTAGGGTCTGTCCAAAAAAAAAAAAAAAAAAAAATTAAAAATATATATTTATATATGTATTTGTCAGAAAAAAAGAGGTATAGTATAAAACCTATGTGCATAACATAATGTGCTCTAATTTAGTGATTATACTTAACCATAAAAGTTTTGTATCAAGCAACATAGAATTTCACAGATAATTAAGAACTCTTTTTTACACAATGTCAAACACAAAGGAATTCAAGATAGCAAATCATGTGTGAAGATATCATGTGAGCCATCTGATGGTTTTTCTACATCTCATAAGGTACCTACTCTATTTGTAGACGTTTAAACGGACTTGGATAAAATCAGAGTTGAAGTGAACTTTGTTTTTTTTTTTTTTTCATATTTTTGTTTGAAGGTGAATGTTAATTGTTTTAAACAATTAATGAAATATGGACAAACCATGATTTAAGTATTTTAGTTAATGAAATTTTAAATGCGCGTGGAATCAAGCCAAGAATTCAAAGCATTTAATAACAGGACAAATTTAACAATTGTTGAATTACCTGATGGTTTGATAATTAATATTTTTATGTTTCAAGAAATATGTTTTGGATTAAAGATTTATATGGCATTTAAACAATACATTACTTGTATTATAATTTTTTATGTTTTTGCTATCTACCAGAAACTTAATTATTTTTAAATGAAAATATATTGATATTTAAATATTAATTATTAATATTGTGTTTATTACAACATTCTAATATCTATTAATATTATTATATATAATAATATATTACTCGTTTAACTTATTCAATATATTTTCAGTAAAAATAATGACTATAATATAATATTTATCATTTACTAATAGAAACAATAATTAACGTAACAATAAATTATAATAGTTTTGAATACTATATATTTATTATTTACTATTTATTAAATATAAGATTTCTATTTATAATTTAAGAATTTCTTTAAGAAGATTAAATTTAATAATAAATATAAATAGGATTAAATGTTATTATAAACAGTAATTGAAGGATTTTATTTAAATATGTTATTCTAATTAAAAAATTTATATTTTTATATAGCAATTAGTAAAAAAAAAAAATAGTCAGTTGTGGTTGATCATACTATCATTCTTTATTTTGTCTCACCCATGGTATTGCCATGTGATCATTAGTCCAAAACAAGACCCAAAACTTCCCCGCCCCTGTTGCAGATTGATTACGCCGTTGGTACTTGATCAAAATTATGTACAGAAAAAGACGCAGGTAATAAAAGCGGAACGACGCGTGCTCAAGGAGCTTGGCTTTTGCGTGCATGTTAAACACCCACATAAACTCATTGTCATGTACCTACAGGCACTTGGATTTGAAAAACATCAGTCATTAATGCAGATGTCCTGGAACTACATGAATGACTCATTACAAACCGATGTTTTCGTTCAATTTGATCCCGAAACTATTGCTTGTGCCTGTATATATCTATCAGCCAGGAAATTACAAATACCATTACCAAAAAATCCAGCATGGTACTCTTTGTTCAATTCGACTGAAACAGACATCCAGGACATCTGTCGCAAAATACTCAAACTTTATATCAGACCTAAAGTGAGTAGTGAATCATAGTTCATGTGTTCAGGATAACCATGTTTGTTTATAATAATTTTCAGGTTATCACAGAAGACTTAGAAAGGAGAGTGGAAGAGTTAAAGAAAGAATATGATCATGCTAAGGAAAAAGCTAGAGCTGCTATTGTTCAACCCGTAATACAACCAGAAGTTGTTGTACCTCCACCTAGTAATGGAATTACTGCTGTTGCTTCTGAAATTATTAGTTCAACTACTCCAAATAAGTATGTATTCACTTCCATGTCCATACTAAAATATGTATGTTAATTATATAAAATTCTTATAGAAAACCAATTAAAAAAAGGAGTAGAAGTAGAACACCTTCGGAAACTAAGTCCGGAAGTAGAAGTCCAAGACATTTAAAGAAATCCAAAAAAAGAAAGTAAGAAAAATATTAATATCATTGAGTATTTTGTAACATAACTTATCTTATAATTGTTTTTTGTTGATAAGTCATGAGCGATCTCGTTCCAAATCAATATCTGATAGAAGAACTCATAAACATCACAGAAAATCAAATAAAAGTCGTAAACGATATTCAAGTTCGTCTTCTGGTTCATCTAGTTCTTCAGGATATCGTCGTCATAAATCATCAACCAATAACAAGTATGTTTACAACTTTATAGTTTTCAATGTTTAAAAAGGTTTAAATCGGATTTCAAGAAGCTCCTTGTACAACGTACATTTTAATCTAAGACTCCTAATTTGCTCTTTTCCATTGTGTTTATCTTAATCACTTAAAGAATACTGATAGAAGCCAATGATTAAAATAAATTTTACAATGATATTTACTTTTAATTTTTTTTTGTTGATTGACACTTTTTCTAGTAGAAAGAATATTTCAATCAATCTACTTGATCAGATTTTTGGGTTAGCAAATTAAACCTAGTTTGTACTGTTAAAAGTAATTCACAATAATTTTTAAAATAATTAAGACAGGGACAAAACCAAAATTTTAATTTTAATAATAATGTTCAAAATATTTTCTTATGTACTTTGATTTTTTAAATCCTGATGTGTGATGAGACAGTAATAGTTTAATGATTTACTATTTTACTCATATAATATCTATACAATGTTATATAATATAAGTGTATAAGACATGAAACTAAAATATATTAAAATAAATAATTATTAAGAAAATATTATTATTAATTATTATTCATGAACTAATATAAGACAATTTTTTCCAACTTAAAATTTTTCAGATTAGTACCTACTTACAGAGACTACAAAGATTACAGAGATTATAGAGGTGATGAAAACTATAAATCCAAGTCTAGGAGTTACAACTACTGGAAAAAATATTATAGCTATGAATAGTTCTACTTCTACTTAACCTTTATTATGTATTATAATGTGTTATATTAAAACGTTACATATAGTCTTTGTATTTAAAACCATGTGCATTTTTTTTAAAAAGTATATTTAATGCATACATATACTAGACATGTATATAAAAACATTGATTTTTCATTGTTTCCAGACAGGGTTTATTCACTATGCTAAAGAAATAAATTGTTTCTATTAATGTAAATTTTAGAAGAAAGTAAAAATTATATTTATTTTTAATGATACTTGAACCATTTTAATTTTAAAGAAGACACATTGCATGTAATTATATAGTACATTATATAAACATAATTTGTAATTGTAGTTCTTCTAAGATTAGATTTAAAAAATGAAGTAATACCTCAGCTGTGATATACAAATATTTATTATGTATAATTTTAAAATTTTACGTCTTTTGTAATTTGTGTGGATTAGTCATTGATTTGACCTATCTTTTTGTTAAAGTGTAGATAACGATAATTATAAATGTCCAACGCATAAAATATGTTTTATATTCATTATTTTTCTTTTTTTAATGTTGTATTATCTTTATACAAACCACAAATTTTACTTGTATGTATACATTGTACAATAATAAATGTAAATTATTAATTTGAAATGAAAAAAGATTAATGTTTATTTTAAACATTTTTAGCATTTATCATTTTTAGGTACAAATTTGGTTTTATTTTAACCTACTACTCGACTAACACATGATCCGAGTTTAATTATCTTTGCCAGTGAAAATATAAGGTAAAAATTTATTTGATGAAGAACTCTAAAATAAGATTTTTGTCTTATCATTCTTAAGGAGAAATTTTATTGTTTTATCTTTAAATCAATAAAAAAAAGGATTGCATTTTTGATTATTATTTAAAAACTAGTAATAACATGATATTAATAATGCGAATAAACAAAATATACCTCACTAATCATCAAAATTTTATTTTCTTCGAACATTTTTAAACTGACATGTTTGTTTTTAAAATATAATTTCTTTATTAGATAATAATCATAATTTATACTTTTTACCATAATACAAATAAAGAAATTTGTACACAACAAAGTAATTCTACTACTAATAAAGTAAGGTAGAAAAAATAAATAAATTACACAATTCTAGTATTAGCAATAAAATCCATCTACAGTTATAGTATAATCTATATTGGTCTATATAGATTTATTAAGCATTAGTCACTTCGGTCTTTTTTCTTCAACAAATGCAGATTTTCAAAATCTGATTTTTTGAATTGTTAAATTACTAAAATCGTTTCTGCTACCTATTTGTGTAAAAATACAAACTTTTATTCTGTTTAATTATTTAACAGATAGTTTTTCTAAAAATTCAAACACGGGTACCCATTAAAATCAAAATTTGAATGAGTTATTTAACTTTGTGTAGGTATGATAATGGTTTGTAAGATGAAGAATATTGGAAAATTATTGTAATTAATATTTGTAGCTTATAAAAATGATTCAGTAAAAATCAGTTCTAATTTGTAGAACAAAAATTTGGATCATAGCAGGAAAAAATCTGAATTTGAATAAATTCATAATTTAATTTTTAAAAATAGGTTTTATGGCCTATGTATTTCATCTCTGTGCACCATGTTAACAGCACGATATCTATTAAAAATTAAAATCCTTGTACAATCTAATTAGTAATATTATTATTGTGTTTTTATTGTTTTTAACTAAATCAACATTTTCAGTTATCTCAATTTCTGTTATCAAGCAAACATGCGGTCCGTAACATAATCATGATGTAGATATCTCTTAGCCCGTGGCTGGCTCGAATTAGTCGAATTTGATATTTTGTCGAATCGGATTTGGTCGTTTCGGCGTTATATTTCTTAGTTTCTTACACACTTATACCGTTTTTAGATAATTTGTTTTTATTAATTCTCTCCCAGTCATGCAAAATCTGTGCAAATTTGAATTACAGTACAGCAAACTGCTGTGCAAAACTAAGCCCATAAACCAACAACCGGTTAGATACACTAGAAAACCCAGATGGTTGCCGAAAGCGCCGACTAAAATGTTCCGCGTACCCGTTCGACCACAGATTTCCACCGAGGAGAGGAATGAACTGTTCCAATTGTTCACCAACTACAGAACTACCATGAAATCGATACAGTAAGTGTGTTCAAAGTAATTAGCTGAAGCTTGCACAAAAAATTGTTCTCAACAATCTGTTTTTAAATGTCTGTTTCAGGAAACAACTGGAATACGAACTGGAGACATCTTTTACAGGTCAAGAGGTGTTGCAGGAAATCGCCAATAAGGAAGAACAATTATGGGCAAAATGTATGGATATCAACGACAATTGGAATGCTGAAGTGGCCGTAGAGAGGGAACAGAGATTGGCAAATGAACGTGAGGCCCGTCGAGAAGAGATTTTAGCACAACTCATAGAAAAAGAAGAAGAGAAAAAGAAAAAGTTAGAAGCAATTGAAGAAATTATCAGATTGGAAAAGGTATATAATATTCAATAATATTGTAAGATGATTGTTTTATTCAAATGTATTTACTTTGCGTTTAGGAAAAATCAAAAAGTTATATTACCATTGACAACATAGATGAAGCTATTGAAAAAGCATTAGATAATGTGGTCGATCACAAATACGCTATAGATTTAGCTGGTAATATTATCAAAGGTAATAGTCCACACGAACCTACTACCGAAACAAGTACTAATCAAATGCGAGTGCAGACAATCAACTAATCTTTGTGCTCTGTTAATTTTTTAATTCACTTAAATATGTATAAATATAATATATATTTTTTTTCTAATTAGAATATGTCATTTAGTTGTCTAGTTGTTATTAACATTGTTTTATAAAGTAATTTGAACAATAAGAACGTGTTTGGTCATAATTTAGTATATTTTTATCAATTATTTGATATTTTATTTATGTATAGTTTTCCTATGAATGTATTATAATTTATTTTTGTATATTATAGTATTTATATATAGGGAGAAAAGGTTCTGTATTAGATCTAATAGTTTATATTAATAGTCATCTCAGTGTTTGTGTACTGCTATTCTGTTTTGAAATTTGAAATTGTTCCATAACTATAAAGTAATAACAAAATATTACACATTTCAACATAAACGATCAACGGCAGTGCTTGGAAACTTAGACACTTCTAAGTTATTTTATACCTAGTGAAATAAATTATGATCCTGTATCCGCAGTAGCAAAACTAAACTTTATATACAAATATTGCAACAAAACGTCTAACTGCAATTCACATGTTTCAAAACTGGCAGTAAATTATATCAATTATTTCAAGATGAATATGTCTTTCATGCAAATGTTATGTTACAACATTTAAATAGGAAAAAAGTAGGTAACTGCTCTGCTGTACAGTAGGTGATGAGTTGTCAAGTTTACCTTGTCTCTGCGAATAAGTCACTGTAGTGTATAGGCATTGATTACAATTTATAATATATTTAATCAATTATGGTGGAATTACATTAAATTCGAATTCAAATTATTCAATGGTACATCATAATACACAAAAAACAAAACCAGTTTGTCATTCTATCATGTTTAATAATATAATAATATTATGTATATTGCTTATAGTAATTTATTTTAGATACTGCTAAAAATGTAGCAAAGTGAATTGCATTTTACAATATCATTGTGTACAACACAATATACGTTTGAAGATTCAATTAGGTACCCATTAATAATATTTTTTGTATAACAATAAAATAACTAAACATTTTTATTATTCATTGATTACCCAAGTTGAGTTTAAGATGTCCCAATACCCGTCACCCGTATGTGTTAGTCTCCGTCTTACTAGTGCCTAACAGCAAATGTACGCAAAGCAAATCACGTGTAGACGTGTAGCTCGGTTAGTTTAAAAGTTGGAGTGAACCGAACTATTATGAAACTTGAATGTAAAAGAAGGTATTATCTATGTTTGTATATTCTGATGTTCAATGTTGGTTTTTTACGATTATCATTATTCGATTTTAGCAAGTTATGCAAATATAATATACTACAGCGTATTAGCGTGAAATACCTACGTCACTCGGGTATATAATATTATGATAGCCCATGTATGACAGTAATACACATTACACATGATGTGTGATTCAATGATTGTGTCATATTTCGAATTTAATAACTAGGGAACGGATTTATATGTAGGTAATTAATGCATTTTTTTATTAGAACACGATATTTAAAATTTCATAAGAAATGTTCACGATTTAAATCATACTTATTAAAATTACACCAATTTTTTGTTAGGTACATATTTCTACGTGTTTCACTAATTTGTATATGTTTTTAAACATATTATTTTATCATTTCATCATTCATACGT
>VUJU01002320.1:0-38850 GCA_009835225.1 Aphis craccivora
AGTAAAGTTGTCCCGCGCAAAACAGTTTTTAACTATATTACGCGTGTATAGGACAGAGACAACACATGCGGGTATGGCGTCCTCTTAAGTAAGAAGTGTTACAAAATGTATTACAGCTAACGTATTACCCACAGGAATTTCCGCGATACCTAGCTATAGAATATTTTGTGATTGAATAAGTTCATGTATTCGCTTCGTCGTATCATGAGGTTTTTAAATATATTACAACCTATCTAATATTATATAGACATTATTTTAGCTTTCTCATATTGATAATTTGATTTAATTTCTCGTTCAAAAAGTTTCTCGAATATATAAGCTGTCGATAGTGAATAATAAGCTTCTTAACATTCTTAACACATAATATCTAATGGAGTTTAGTATTTGCGATTGACTAATATCTTTACAATTTGTATTCAACCATACAATTTTAAATTATACATATACATATTATGTGTTAACGTTTTAATATAAAAATGTTCATTTCACATTTTCACTTCCTTAGAATCTTTTAAGCATCGCATAATATTATTATAAAACATCAAGAAAAAAATATACAACTTTCATTCAAACGGTTTAACGTATCACGTAAATACTATAGCTCTTCTCCGTTCAGAACAAATTAAAATAAATTTAAGAACGAAGCATTTTCAACCCGGATGGTTCCTTTCGAATTACATTGCATTTCCAACGTAAGAATAATTATTGTAAGGCACTATTGTAACTAATAAAATTGGATGGTGGAAGACAGTTGTAAATAAATCGTTATTTATAATAAGATACTATAAAAATAATATAAAAATATATGTATCATGCGATATATTTTATTACAAACATGTTTTTTTTTCTATGACTAGTAAAAAATAATAGCACACTATGTTCTCAGTTTTCGATTTTCAAGTGCAAAGTATTTTTTAGGATAGTGCTATTTTAGGCATGTATGTCTTTTACATAACTATAAATACGCATCAAACCAATTAAACAAATGTGACAAAACCAAACAATTATAATTTGATCAATGTAATTTCTACGAATACGGGAAAGTCCTGCTGCTGTCGTATAGTTCGACATTAGCGTGTAAGTGTACACATGACGGACCAGTGCGGGTAGCAAACAAGTCCATTATTTCAAGTTTGTTTCGATGTAAACGTAATTATTACGATTAAAATTTGCGTTAAACTTCAAACGCAAACGTCCCCTCCCCCCGAAATTTTGAAATGAATTTTATAATATATTAAATTACCTATAACATATTATAATGAAATTAAAGCAAAAATTTTTTTAGCTTAACCCCCCCCCCTTCGAAATTGTTTTCCAGTTACGGCCTTGTTTTTTTGTAATCATTTTTAACCTTTTACCGTCATAACCGAATAGCGGTATAATTAATATGGTCAATATAGGTATGTCTTAATATTATGATAATAGTATATTTATTTACAAACTTTAAGTGGACAAACGTAATTATACACATTGCATTGAGTTAACAGTGCTGGCCCTAAATAATAGAGTAAGTGTTATTAACTCGGATAGAACGAAGCTAAGACGATAATAGGTTTTAGTGCGTGTCATTTATTACAGGTGTCAATATTGATATACTACAAAATTTAATATTTATTTATAGTAGTATGTAGTATGTACCATACACGTCCATAAAAATTAATCATATTTTGATCTTGAGACGTTTAATTTTCGATTAATTTTTTTTATTAAATTTTAAATTACACGTATATAGACTTGTAGAAGTACATGTTCTAATAATACTATTTACCTAGTTAGTTATTCTCTGTCAGTCGTTCACTCATGTACAATGTGTATTTTTCATGACATTTGCGATCAGTGTATATTTAATTTCTAAACGCAATACTTAGATTTATTATTATGCAAGGTATATAACATATAGATCTAGTTAAGGAATTTGAAGAATATATTTTTACTTAAAATAACTCAGGACATTATATATATATGAATACATAATTACCTATTTTATAATAATTTAAGGATTTTTTACGCTTTTTATTTTTATTATTTTGAGCACCTTATTTATGTTTTTTTTTTTTTTTTAGAGTAGCTTATAGTCTATAATATCCAAAATCTATGTGACACAAGTAATTTAATATTATTCGAAAACATTATATTATATTGATTTATGTAGTGCTACTTCGAGCCTATTATTATACACGATAATTTACGTTATTCATTGCAATTGATTGATTTTAGTAATTAAATTTAATGTATTCGATCAGATAATAATAACGATTCACGGTCCAAACATTCACTGAAACTTACTGTGTTGATAGAAGAATAAACGTGAACCGTTAACAATGAAAAATAATTTTGTAAAATCGTAATCTAATGTGATCAGTCACGATGAATATAAATAACAAAAATTTACAAGATATTATCACAGATTTGTTGTCAAAATTAAATTTAAGACTCCGTGATATAATAATGGAAGATAATGCTGCATAGGTATTGTGCATTTAATTGGAATGATTGTAATCTCATCAATCTTTAGTAGGCAATTTATTTTGTATGATTTTGTATTGATTGGGGATGTTGAATTAATTTTATCGCATTACTGAAATCGTTGAGAAATTTTCATTTTATTTTCTACGGTAAATTTTCTTAAGTCTTTTAAAAAAATATGATATAATATTTAATGTTACATCAGAAAAAATGAATATTTTAAATCAATTTGAGTCATTTCATTACTCTGATCTATAATCTTTTAAGCCATAAAAGTCTTTTGGTAGTAACTTAAAATTTGATTGACCCTCTCTTGTAACCTTTGATGTTTATAGGTTCTTTTTTAATTTTTGGCTTATGTGATATAATTTGCATAAATATATCTTTGAATTTAAAATTAGGATTCTTTGTAGAATATTAAAGTATACAAATGAAATGATTTTTTTCTGACTGACTTATAATACCTTATGGTTTCATTCACAAAATGAAATTTCAAATGTATAAATACAAAACTTCATGCTACTACTTTTCTACCTACCTACATTATTGCGTTTGACATTAATAAGTCATAAATTTATCACAGTTATACTATTTATTTTCTCAAAATTCTTTTTCATACCTACTTTAAATATTATTTCCTTAGATTTATTGAATAATTAATTCAAAATACTTCATTATAATTCGTTTCTCATGTTCCGATTATTTTATTACTGACGAAACATTTCACTCTTTTTACTTAAAATATTTCATATTTTAGCATAAAATCCCTATCTCTCGACTCTCTTATTATAATACCCAAATAAAAGTCACTTTATTTTATAATAGCCTATTTACTATTTAGTGATTTAGATAATATGATATATTGTCATATATGTCCCCCTCAGTTTAAGTGCTACTCGTTACAAAAATTAAAAATAAATATATTATAGATCTACAATTAAATTATTTTTAGCATAAGAAAAGAAAATAATTAAAGCATTATGTTATTATTTTTTTTTTTTTTTTTTACTTATTTACAATATTTTTCGAATTCATGCAGATTTGTATATGGTGAAGAATTATTATTTTTTTTAAATGTTCGATTTTTCACTATTATTGTGTAGTATTGAATTTTTGGATATTATACAAAACACTAAATAGTTGATTAACCAAGTTCGCCATCCCTTCCACTTCCATTAATATTGAGTTTATTCAAATTTTGATTATTTAAATTATTATGCATACTTAAAAATCTTAAAATTATATTTTACTTAGATTATTATATGTTTTTATGCTATTTATAGATTTTTGGTACATATTTGTGTCGGTATAAAATTATTTTGTTCAAATAAGACTTAGAATTCTTTCTTTCTGGCTTATTATACCTACTTTATGTACTAAAAACAATAGCATTGGATTAAATGTATAGAAGCTATGCTGATTTAAAAATTATGGTAATTATTATTAATCATATTTATTTAAATTTATTGTTCGAGTATAATAAGTATACTAAACTGCATATTACATGTTTTTATATTTAATTCAAAACCATAATTAATGGAATTATTATGCACTGTATAGTGTATATATAAAGTTTGATAGTTCAGAATAAAATGGTTGTTCTTATTAAAAAGTAAAAGTTTTTTTTTCGGCACAAACTTAAGTACTGGTATCTGAAAATATGATGTTCAAGACGTATAATATACTTAAAAATCAAAATTATTAATCAATCTGTTATTTGAATTAAAAATAAAGGTGGACATGGTAGGTAAACCACTCAGTATCATGTATACGTTTCGGCAGTGTTTGTGACCGGATCGCTGTAATTTTAGGGTAACTTCATATAATATTTAACTTTTAAAATTATTGAGCGTGATCATTTTAGATCGCCATCCACGCGCAGTTGATTTCAGCAGCAATGTCATTATAATTAGGGTTTGAAAGCCTTTTAAGCTTTTTATTTTTAAATACCACACACCTAAAATATTTTCTAAAATAAAATTCAGACTGTTAAGTCACGTGAAAATTAAATGTGCATTCCACATGTTTTATGGAAGGGAGCATCTCAGTTTTTATTATAAAAACCACTATAATAATATTATCGCAGCATCGCGGTAACTGCGCAGTAAAAAATTTATTTTTATTACATATATTATAATATATTTTTCCATCGGGGTTTTTTTTTTTACTCGCAATTTTAAGAAAGTGATAAAATATTAGCATTTTTTTGTGCGTTTGTTTATGGAGACTTACATAATTATTATAACGTCTTTTTTTACAAATGAACTATACTTAACGAAAAAGGTATATTTAAAAAGTATTTAAGTTCTAAAGGTAAGGTAAGCTGTATAGCTGCCGTAGACACCCTTGAAGTCATATAATAATAATGATAACTAAATATAAAACGTTAACGTAGTATGCAATTTTTTTCATTATTCAAGATAATTTTTAATGTATTACTATTTAATTACAATGCCAGTTACAAAATATATATTCACATAATAATGCGAGACAGGTTAATGAATTAATAAATTTATTGACCGTATCAAACCATTTTATACATAATATAATCAGAGCAAATACATATATACAAATATAAATAAATAACAAAATATTTTGGATGTATAACAAAATTTAATTATGTTTAAGGCATTTATCAAATTATGGCAAGTAAACAGAATTTTGACTCCTGTATAGCCAATAAAATTATACAAATATAAACTCACATAAATCACGTGAAATGCAACTGGCCAACCATAATTATGTTTTAATTAGATCATTAAACTGGTAGAAAATTAAAATTTGTTTAGTTGTGCATTCTATAATAATGTACACATAAAGGCGCAATAGTTTTACAAATAATTTTATTTAATGTTAAAAACATTAGAACAATTAATAATAATAACGCCGAAACTAAATTTTTTAATCCCCACCACAATATTGCTAGCACTAGTACGAGTAGTTACTATAGTTATACCTAGTTCAAAGTCCAAAATAAATTGTCCATTTAAAAAGATTTTTTAAATGAAAAATTTACTTCTTCTGTAAAATTTTCAAAAACTGGGCTGCTTAGGTGAATTAATACTGCAATGACACACTAAATTTACAATTTGTTATTTGCATCATTTCTTTTTCGATCGCATAAGCAAAACATTTTTTTATACATATTTTGAAAAACTATATAGCTATCACATTAATTCGCTCATTCCCTTACAATTACCCATAATAATTTAGTCGACTTAAATTAAACGCTATCACTTGATCACTGATACTCACACACGTCGGTCGTAGGTACCTACGCATGGCGCAAGTTCGGCATCAAAGTCTCTCTTCGTGCGTTATCGTGCGTTACTATGTAACGTGCCACAGAATAATAATGTTTTGTGTCTCATCGGATACCTATATGATTAATATGAAGATCTATTTTTTACTCAAATATATATTATATATATATATATATATATTATATTATTTATATTATATTATATATATATATATATATATACCTATATTATATTATATATATATATATGTATTATATTATATTTTATTATATTATATATATTATTATTTGAAAATAAATTTTAAACGTTTAAAAAAAATATATATATATTTTTTTATACTATAATTTAAATTATGAATCATAATATTATTAATATAAAGACATCGGACTACGATGCAACGATGCAATGAGCAGTGTTGGCGAGATAATAACCAACTGGCAAGGGAATAATAATAAATAGAGACTGTGGAGATGATTCGGTCCTGTTCAAATATTAACGTTTCGATTTGTTCAACGTAGCTGAATAGAAATTGAACGCTAAGTGCATGCAACAACGGTATGTTATACACTAGTAAATGGGTTCGTTCATCCGTGTATATAACAAAAATACATTAACATTATAATGTGTTATATTGTGCTTAATACTTAGGTAAATAATATACATAGAGTTTGAGGGTTACTTGTAAAAACTTTATGAATTATCTCATGACGTTTTGGCTAGTAGAATCAGAAAAGTACCTATTTCTTGTTTGACAAATGTGGGAGTCTTAACTCGTGAAAGCTACCTCATTTAATTTTAAACAGATTATTATAATTCTGGAAGCAGCCAGTATAATAAACATTGTATACAATCAGAAGCGTGCTTGAGAATTTAAATCACAGAGGTTGTGTATACAGTGTCTTACGTACTAATCTAAGGGAGGTAAGGGGTGGTGTATCAAAATCCCGGTTTTTCTAGAAACTATAATAGCAATTAAACTAACGAATAAAAATAATATATTGCCAATACATAGATACCAATATGCACAAAACAATTCTTTTAGAATTTATATCTCATTTTTTTTTAAAGTTTGTACGTTTTAGGAATTAATTTTTTTTTTTTTATAATCACTTAAAGATATTGTAAAACAAAATAATTTTTCTTCAGATTTAAGAGGTTTTCATTTATATTAATTTTACTCGTATTCAACTTTTGTATTTGTGCAATACTTTTACAATTATTTTTTTCAATTTATATTTGCGAATTTTGAGCTTTTGTTTTTTTTTTAAAATTTCTTAAAACTGATTTATTTTTTATGTATCTCAAAGTAATCAAAGTAATCAATTATTATTAAGTCATAATTATATATAAAAATACGTTTGTTTTGTCAGTTATCACAGTGTCAGTGTGTATTAAGTGTCTGTTACATTTAAAGGTTAGGTACTACAAAATATAAAACATGTTAACATACCAGGGAATTCTCTCATCTCCTGATTGAAAACACACTGATATTGAAATCCTGAAGCTTAAATAAAAAAGAATTCCAAGAAATCGCATATTGAATTGATAACCTCTTCCTATAATAAAGAGGATTCTTGTTTTTATTTTTAATAAACAACACTATAAATTACCTAATAAATAATTTAAACATCCTGTACAAACTTCTATTTTAATTTTTATAACTTATAATCAATGCCTTCAATATAATATTATATTTGTGTTCATGCAGAAATTCCCGTGAGGTTTTACTATTTGATAGTGTCAGTAATAATGCAAACTCCAATAACCCATCACTTTAAATTAGCGAATTCTCGTGGGGACAACCTGTAAATAAGTGTGAAGCGTCTAATATAATATAATATAAAACCTAATACTTTGGGATTTGGCAACAATATTCATATGTTGTAATATTGTAGTAGGTACATCGATGAAATTGCGCGAAACTCGATCGAACATTAGGTACTCGTGTACCAAATAAACGCTATAGATTTGCGTTAGGTACTATTATTTTATGATTTATATTATAATATTGTCATCTACATTAAATCATAATAATTTTTAACTCCAAAGGCGATGCTTACTTTCCATATTAAACATTGTCGCTGTGAGACCACTCGAAACCACTTTTAATGACAGAAACCCCCTTGACCGCACAAGACTACCACTCGTCATCTCTATACCGACGCCGTTCTACTTGCTCACGTAATCTCTGCATTCAGGTTCATACTACAATTTATAAAAAATACACGTTTATTATGGTAAGTGTACAATTGTAGCATTATAATGTGGCAGTCAGTGTGCGTATCAAAAAAAATTTACAGAATTCTCCATAATCGTATTCATCGTGTTATTGTTTAGGTAAAATGGTATTGATCGCTTTAAACATTTGTAAACACAGACCGCCACGTTATTAGTATTGTTTGGAAAATTGATAGGGCCAAAACACTGATTTCGAAGTAACATTAAACGAAAGGAGAGTTACGTACAATAAAATGAAATAAAATTCTCATAAAATTCTCGAAATGAAATAAATCAAAAAAACACAATACAGCCCTTAGGATGTTCATACCGTTACAGTGTTATTTTCCTATCGTTAATTTAAACTTAAAAAATTATATTATTACGTGCGACAATATGACTTTTATCGGCTTCTCGTCGGTAAAAGGTCTTAACAATTTGTATGCGCCGCGTAATCGTATAAGTATGTAAACGTAACATAATCCACACACGTTACCTATATAATATGTACCTAATTGTATGATGCGTTTTATTGATAAGTGAGTCGAAGCGTATTTTATTATTTTTAAATAACAAATAAAATTAATTTTCAACCTTGTCCGTTTATGCAATATATTTTAAAGTCATGTTATATTTTGTTGTTCTAAATTTACTCGCGATCAAACATCATTTAAAAAAAAAAATACCCTCGAGGAAGTCGTTTTTCTGTACCAGGGTTCAGGTGCTCCTCTTCATTCAGTTGGTGTCACAAGTAAAACAAATATAAACACTTAATACACTTTTATTAATTATTATTATTGTGTGTACGTATTAAATTTAAATTAAATGATACATGGATGTCTGGGAGAGCCGAGGCCACTTAAATGTGAAATTAAATATCTTTACGGAAACAATGATTGAATTATTCATTACCAGTTAGGGAACAATAATTATTGTCATAGTAAGATCTCAAGAATGATGATCTTATAGCACAGGGTGCAGACGATATTCTTAAATTTAAGAACAGATCTACCGGTAAATTCGTGAGAAAATACGTGACATCACTTTTGAAAGGAAAAGTATTTAAACGAAAATATTCGTCCCAAGGCATTGATGTAGTTGAACGATAAGATAATCGCCATGTATTATATCATACATAATATTATTATGTAATAAGACTTTGAAAAGGTAAAGGACGTTATAGTATTATTAAATCGAAGCGCACTGCACCCTTTTCATTCTTTTTTTTACCTCCAGCAAATCGTACCCATGGTTGTATAGTATACACACTGCAGCAATATGTACAGTTAAGGTATTATATTATTATGTGTTACGATTTAATGCGCCGAACCGTTCAAAGGCGGACCCCATTATGCACATGTGTACGTGGGACCCGTGATGGCCGAGATTAAATATTGACCGCTGCGCGGTTTCGTTTAGGAAAAACATCCATACATTTATATGTGCTGCAGCCTACCTGCAGTCTCGTAAATTGGATTTAAATATTCACCTGCAGGCCTGGTTATGATATAATATTATAATGTACAATATACAATACATACAGGGTGTTTCAACCAGTACGCAGGCTCGTTATTTTCATTTAATAACGAATTTATTCAAATTATGATTTTTCAAGTTTTGTTGAAAGACCGTATTTTTTTTAGATTTTTTCTTTACTACATGTTCTGTGGCGATACAAACCAATATTTGTTTTTTCTTTTTTATCAAATCAGAACTTTCTTTTGACTGTAAATTATTTAGAGAACAATTTTTTGACAATTTCAACGTACTTAATTCAAAATTCAAACGAATAGTTTTTAAAATATTATAAAATATTAATATTAAGGGTTAATAGTCCTTAAAAATGGTTTTACAAAAATATAAAATAGATATACTTAATATGGATAGTGTTTATATTCATACTGAACTGTTTTTAGTAATTATATATGTTAAACAAGGGCGTTCCCAAGGAGGGCAAGATGGGGCACTTGCCCCCCCCCCCTGGAAATTGGAATAATGTTTTTTCCACAGCAATTGGTAAAATTCCCAATAAGAAATAAGCTTCTAAAAATAGGTCTACCTATGCATTCAAATAAAAAAAAATTTGCCCCCCCCCTAGAAAAATGTCTGGGGACGCCCATGATGTTAAAAAATTAATGTTAACTATTTAAATCGTCAACTTGCAAACATATCCCTTATCAAGGATCTAGGATCTAGCTGTTAGTACACAAAGTTAAACAACTCATAAACTACTCGTTTAGGTATTGATTTTGGTATACATCAAAGTGTTCTGTTAATAATTTAAGTAGTACAGAAATATCTCAACAATTTTTAAATAATATTGTAGTCTTTAATCAGAATTTTAATAAATTTATTCTTAAATTAAATAAATGAAGTGAGTATGTTTAGTGAATCATCCTATATATTAACCTTAGACTGTCCTTATATATATACCACGTGCACATATATACATGTATGTATAATGTATATATTATATATTATTATAATATTGTGGATATTAAACCACAGTTTTTTTTTTCTTTTATCATACCCACTCGTATATAGTATTATTATACATATCTATAACAGTCGCGTGGGCTTAAGCCCAATGACGGTGAACCATATTCATAGGTGGAAATCCAAGCAAATATTAGAGAAAGAGGGTTTAAATATTCTATAGCATATAGATTTGCCGAATGAAATTTCCCACGCCCCCGACAACTGCAATATATACTGATACAAATATTTTAAATATAAACATACCATATTATTATATTATACTATTACCTCCTAGTCATTTATTCCAAATATAATAAAACATTTATGTAATGCATTATTTATTATTGACTTATTGAGTAATAATGTTTTACCACTTTAAGGTAATATTTCTACCGGCTTAGGAGCCCGTATACAGTAGTCGCTGCTTGCTCAACTCACGATTATAATGGACTCATTCGCCTATTGGATTTGAACGAACTGTTCTCGATTTACAATTATTACACTAATTATATAATTATCATATTTATTATATAAATATAATTATGATTACACATACCTATAATATATGGGAAAAAAATCAACTATAAGACTCACTAGTTAGCGTTGATAAATGGAGTCTATGTGTAATTGTATATCATTCGATTAATGGATTTGAATGTATTCCCTGGTATTCCTAAATACCTACTAATTGTCATAATAATTAGAAAACTGGTAGGTGTTATCTGCACTCGACGTATTAATTCTTAATATTAGCCTGCTTTAAGAGTACTTTTTATATAACGTTCATATGTGACGAGCGAGTTATCGCTCAATAGAGTTACGGTATACTCTTCGACGTGAACTATTAAAATATATTGATTTTGTAAAATTATACCAATCAGTTATTAAACACGAAAAAATCAAGATGTCTGACCATGTAATTATTATTGTGTACACTGACGCCCTGCAGTGATATCGTACACGAAGTCGTAACTTTATATAATTCATATTATTATTACCCGAAATCCGAAGTTGACCAAATCGGTAATACACATAAATACATAAATGTACTACCCTAAGGAAACCAACAAATACAAATAATAATAATAATTTAGGACTGAATAAGCTATAGTGAGGAAATAAAAACAGAAAAGGAAATGATTTATGAACCGGCATTTACTTTGATTTTCGTTACGATAAAGCCGTTGAAAATTCGTCGCACGCCATTTAATATGATTGTAATGAAATATGAACACGTCACTAAATCTTTATTTCGCCAAATATGTATTATTGGGAATAACATAATAAAGAATAGAAAATATATATAATTTTCGGTCGTCTGGATACGCCCCCTATATAACTATCCGCTCAATTTCAAAGGAATGTATTAGACGGTGAGACTCGAAATAAATAAGCGATTCAGTTCGTAAATAATTGTAGTCTTTGGTCGAAAACTATATATTGACGACTGATTCCAGTCATCATATGACATTGATTAAGGAATAATTTAAGGACAGACAAGACGGCTATAATTCGTCTGTTAGGTTATTTTTTGGGCTCCGTATATTCGTTTTTGTGGGGAACAAAAAACTGTTTCTATGTTTTCTTTAACGGTTTGGTGTGCACAGAGGTTTTATTATATTTTGCTCGTGTCTCGAAAACACTGCGAATCCGATTTTTAAACTCCACAACTTGGAATCCAAAAGTGTATTTCATAGTTGTTTCGTAACAAATATAATAATTAGTAAGCCGAGGTGATTGCAGTGGTATGGGTAGAGGCGATTTTGATCACGAGTCATTATCTCCGCCATTGGGTTACCAACTACGCACCATAGTTTCACTGATGATTGCATTATTTGTATTTTGACTTAACCCTCTGCGCGTGTGTCTGTGTACAGACACGGGTTTATTTGTGTTTGCTTTTTACCCTTTCGAATCGTCACAGTTTTGAAGACCGACTTACTAACCGCTCCGTCTCCGGACCAGACCACGATAGTCTAAACATCATATAATATTATAATGTTGTGCTATACATGGATGTATGGGTATTGTGAGCGACGTACCGCTATCTAGGACGAGACCCGCTCTCATATTTATTATATGCACAGTGTCTGCGCGCAAAAATACACAGGCCTTACATCCCGTCGCAGCAAATGAGTACCTACCATTCCGTTCACTGAATTTAATATTAATGTCACGCTGCAATAACTATAGTAATATACTGTGGCGTCCTTATATCCCGGGGTATTGTCGGTGTTTGCGGATTAAAATCCGACTGACGTCAATCGCACACGAGCTGACAATAATTATTACCTATATACGACGTGGTAACGAGAACAGTGAAATCGAAATGCATCGTTTCGCCGTACAACGTATGTGTCGTATGCACTGATTACTTCAGACGTAGATACACAAATAAACACACGATATTATAATTACGAATAATTGAACGCATTATTAAAGCGGCTTTTCTTCTATAACGATCGCCGCGCATCACAAACCCTTTATTTTCTGTCACGTCGCCGAGTATTTTGTATTATAACAATGATTGATTTGGTCGTTTGACTTGATTTAATTGTAATCTTATCGTAGTCGTTGGCGGTACGCTTGTCGATATTATAAACTTACCGACAACAATTTTTATTTATTAAAGTAAAACGTTTACTTTTAACCTAGTTTTGAATTTTCATAATATTTCGTAATTATATTATTATTATCGTTAACACACGACTTAGTAACAGTATAAAATACAAGACCCGACCATAGCGAATACTGCGCTTTTGTGTTATAATATTATATTAATATATATATATATATATATATATAAAAACACGATACGATTTGGTACAATATATTATAAAATTGAAAATAATATAATAATGACGGAGCGAAAATTAATTAGTCTTATCATAGATGACAAAAAAAAGTTAAAAATTAGTGTAAGACCCAGTAGTTGTCGTTGTTATTATGAGCGTTTTTGACGTAGTGTTGTTACTATTTAACGGGTCATTATCGTCGCATGACCTGCAGTAAAATTATGATGTAGAGTTGTTAAGACTCATTAACGATGTACGATACTTGATATAAAGCAATATCTAAGGGCGAATCATATCATATTAATTATTGTAAAACCAGAATTTTCGTACGGAATGAATAAACTATATGTGTTCATCCATTCGTGTAACCATAAATTAATAAAAAAATATTTGGCTCCATAGACCAATGTATTATGTATATATAAAATTAAATTCATTGTCAATATTACATCAAATACTCGTCTATTATTTTATTTTTAAGAATGTAGTATTTTTCTAATTGACTAGTTATGCATTTGAATTAATTACCACGGAATACGCTAACGTAACCACAAATGATTGTTAACCATAAACTCAACTTTGATACTCAAATACAATACATTATAAGACAAGAACAATGATACTAATTTCTCTGTATTCAATAATACGCAATGTATGGATTGTATCGATAATTAATTCCAGAGTCACTAGACAGAGTGATGAACGGTAAAATATTTTAGAGACTTAAACAGCATTGCTCCTTGGGATTGGAGAAATACTGAGTTGCTTTTTATAATTGTTTCAGCTATTTCAACAAAATAAATATCATTCTAAATTATAACCGTATGTTGTACTTCGCGTCCGTCTATATTACTATGGTTTAGTGGTATTAAACTATTAAATTCATAAACACCTCGCGACGAAAATTAGTTTTTTCTGCTTTTGTAGTTTTGACCGAGATGAAGCTGTTTGTTTGCAGAATTAATTAAGTTTTGTTCTTTGTCTGTTCTTCTGTATTTTAGGATGAGCCAAAAGAATATACAGTTTACTTAGTTCATTTCCCAGCAGACATTTATGAACCATAAACAAACCGTTCGAAAGTTAAATGAACTGAAAAAAAAATATATTATATGAAATGTAAATATGAAATTATAATATTAAAATATATGAACTACTATATACGCCTGGAAATTGAAAAAACAAATAAGAAAAACAAAACACTATAGATTTTCTTAGTTCCATGTAAAGTACTATGTAATTATTAAGCTTTAAGTTAAACCTAATCCTTGCAGAGTGTATATAACTAATCAATAAGGAGTATTATACATTTCTTTTCAAAAATAAACATATTAAATCCATCACTATAAAAAAAAAAAAAAATTCAATACTATAACTTTATATGATAATAAAAGTATAAACTAATTTAGTTAAATTTTTTATATTTTTTTACTAATTATATACATAATATAAAACAAATTTATCAAGGAAGATCAGACTTCGCTGTCTGAGTAAGCCACACAAGACCACTTTGTACTTTAAACATTTCCCATTCGATTTTAAAACGATTATATTAATGCACTTAATAAATGGTTTTGGTTAGAGATCAGCTTACATTATAGCATCATAGTAAACCATATTACTTACTATGCATGTATGTATGTATGTATGAATAAGATAGTGTACAGTATAAATATCGCCTTTCAAAATGTAAGTGCTGCCTTATCAGAATATGATATGAACAATTTCCAATTAAAATGTACATATTTCGATTTGCAAGCTTCTAACATAAAAAATAAATAAAAACGATAAAAATCAAGTTCAGAAATTTGTTCATGACTGAATTTATTATTATTTATAACAAAATTCCAATAATGAATTTATAATTCGTATAATTTTTTTTTTTTTTTAATATTATCATAAAATATAAATATAAGTATAATATTTTAAAAATATTCTCGCTTGTTTGAAAAAATTCTTTTAAAATATGCACGTGTTATTTTATGAAATAAAAACAATTTGGAAGAACCGCCAAATGATGAATAAATTAGTTAGTTTTGATAAATTAGTTTTTACAGTAATTTTAGGAAATGTATTTTATTAAGATGATGATATTAAAAAGTATGCTTTGACTACAGGGTTTAATTAAAATTGTAACGTACTTTTTAAACGAAAAAAAACACCATACTCTCCTATTAAAATTAGAAAACTGTAAAAATAAATATGCATTAATTCCGTGTTTAATTTACAGTAAAATAAGTGTTTTCGGCAAACAAAATAATTAATTAACTAATACCAACTTAGATTATGAAAAATGGCCTCTGACATTTAAGCTCGAATCTTAATGATTCGAAACTTATTCACGTCAAGAATATTGAAACTGATTGATTGGATGGCCATAAGTTGAATAACGGATACTTTAACTTAATATTCGTACAATAATAATTAGCTACACGGTGTATGATGATGCCGAAAACACGGGACATTGTGCAGTCGTCTAACCAGCGTTACCAGCGTTAATCAAAACATTCTTCTGACAATTTTGTTCATTAAATATTCAATATTTTTTTCAATCATAATTCACGCACCCCTTGCGTATAGTATATTCAATATATTATTATGTTGAGCAGTGTCACGATCGAAGTCCAATGCAAATAATTGTAATATTACCTAGCCCGTGCTATATAGTTATTATGATGGAAAAAAAACACGTTTTGAATAGTTTTAATGATCCGATTGTACTATAATCGCATGTACATAATATTAACTTTGACATTATTCATACGCGCAGAAATCGTAATATCGTGTTTTTTTACAAATTTAAAACGTAGTTCTTAAAAATTTTTTTTTTTTTGCTCATGATAAAATCGTTGTTAGAAATCGTGTTCTTTAGTACAAAATATTATATTCACGTACGAATTTTGTATTTTCTCCGTATACTCGTAAAATAACTACCTATATTCGAAAATTCGAAATAATAATATTACCTATACATAATATCGAAAATAATCTACCACCACGGTCGACAATCCAAATAAACGAATATATACATTGGTCCTGTAGTATAGGTATTAGGTACAGTTTTCGTACAATATTTCCGGTCAATCGATTTTCGAATCGTCGTCTGACGACGGAACGAACTCGACAGCGGTAATAGTAATAAAAATAATAATAACATTACATACGAACGGTAAGTCTGTTCGAACACTTAGGTATACACCCGAAGCGCATTTGCAGCGTACCAAGAAAATCGAATTGATGAAACTTCAAAAGTTTCAGTGTATACCTATACCGTTCCGGAAACTATTGACGTCGGTTATTGTCTCCGACTCATGACTAATAGTTTCGATATATACAACACGTATAGGCGTGTTTAATAATATAGTAGGTAATAGTAATGATAGGACGAATGATATCGATCGGTCGAGATTCAGAGATGAGAGCCATCAAAGTATTCATTTATTTTTATACATTTTATTTCTCATATTCACCTCTTATCGGCACTATAATATCGGTATCAGATGTTCCATTGCGTTTAATAATTTTCGATATCCATATAGCAATAAGTTATTATGTAAGTGTATAGTCATATCGACTAGGTACATAGAGGAACTCACGCAAAACCAATAAACCTACGATATAATGTTATAAATGTATATATAGGTATCGTGTTCCGGCCGGTGTGTATACGTTTTAATATAATATTTTTCGTCTTCTTCGCGAAAGGAGGCTTAGAAAAGTTTGATTTTCTTGAGAATACAAAAACGATAATCAACAAAAATAAAATATGTGTACTTTTATGCAAAATATTATGTTAAGTTAAATCGGTGGTCTCGAGAATTATTATTCAAATAATATGCTAAACACGACACTGGACAAAAATAGTTTTTGCAAAAAAAATTATCATACGCAGTCCCGGTTTCGTGAAATTAAATTTACAACGGCCAATTTATTATAATATTTCTCAGAAATTACTAAGTACTATCATTTATTCCTTCGACAATGCATTTATTCAATCTGAGAATTTTTAAATTTTTAACTATTTATTAGTATATTTATTTATTTTTTTTTTTACACCACTGACAAATGTAATGTGATGGTGATACCAGTTTCTTTTTTCCAGTAAATTTTTAAATATTGATGTATTCATACTAAATTTCTAATCAGTCTAATTTAGTATACTAAAGATTTAAAAGATCAATGATAATTAGAAAATAAAATAAAAGGTCAATATTTAAATGATTTGAAAATGATGGTAATTAATATTAATTTATAGGTAAACTTTTTATAGTTAAAAACAAATTTTTTGAATAATATAATGTACTAGGGAATACTATAGTTTCAATTTTTAAGCATTATATTATTATCCTAAGTACCTAAATAAATTTTAAACAACTTAGAAGCTACTATATTCTAATTTGGTAACATCAAAATAAAAAAAAAAAATTATATCCAAAAAGCCTTATCTAATTGTACGCCCCATTTCCACATATTACGCCTTTGTAGTATTTCCCTAGCATCAAAATATATAGTTTGTTAATAATTTGTATTGGACCTGGGTAAATATATTTAAAATTAAAAAGACAAGAATTGATGATAATAATTTAAAAAATAAAATAAAATCCCCAACAATATCTCACTATAATTATTAAATTTTAAATTAATATTTATTTTAAAGCATCTAGAACAAATACGATATAATAACAATCATTTTATACTGATTTTAATGGTTTTTTATTTATATTGTTACTATGTTTTAATAACGTTAACATTGTCTTCAATTTTTTAATATTTATTGCCCATATTTACTCACTTATATTTTTTTTTTTTTTATTTATTCTTCAAAAAGATAATGGGCGCCACTGAACATATTATATAATATATATATATATATAATATATAATATATCATATATATGATTGTAAATAAAAAAGTTATAGCCACCAATGAAAAAAAGTGTTTTTTAAGATCATTTTTCATATTTTTCCTAGTAAACTTTAATTTTTGTACCAATTTCTTTTAATAATAAAAACATGCATATTGTTAGAGGTAAAGTGTTCAAATAGTATTGAACGAATGTAGGTAGGTATACGTGCGTAGTAAATATGCACCACCCCATTGCCACCACCGTTTTCGTATCAACAAATAATTAAAAAGGCGATAACAATACTTCTATTTGAGGGTCATTATAATATTTTAAACTGTCTTCTGAAAAAAAAAAAAATATCAATGTACATAACGCCTCCATTGTGAGTAATACATTTTTAAACGCATTTTGTCAACGAGTTTAAGACATTTTTGCTTATTTTTATGGTGGTTTTTTTTTTAGGTCATTAAAATCTCAGTCCTAATTAAAAGCGTATAAATATTGTATTGTATCTATTACTGATGAATGGAAAACAATGCCATTTTAATATTATATTATTATAATATGATTTTATTAACACGCACCGCGTCTCCAAAACTAGATAATAATAATATTCATTATTACCGCGAAGTATCTGGAGAGTTGTTTGGGGAACCTTAACAGCGACTTCCTATCATAAGCCCCTGCAGAAGTAAACTTACCCGGTTATGACCTCATATCCGGCCTAATGATACTTGTACACGAACTCGAATGAAATCCGTATTAATTAACATAGGTTTTATGTACGCCACTCAGTCATTAAAACTCATTTCGAGCGATCCACCGACCACCTATAATATAGATAATATAATATATACGACCAACAATGATGGCAGCAAACTAGTGCTGTGTCACAAACGTTGAAAATTATATGCAATATAAAAAAAATAATTATGAAAACGTTGCAAACGAACGTTTTTTTATAGAAAACTTACATACGTATAGAAAATAATTCACTGAGTAAGCTTAAAATAATGCGGTTATTTGAGGTATAATTTTTAGAATTTTTAAATATAATTATAAATCGTATTTTAAAATCCTGGACAATTCTTCTACCTCTTAAAAAGTTTATTAAGGAGATACAAACTTCTGTTTTTCAAACGCCAACCCTCTTTTTAAACAAAATATTATTTAGCAGGTAATTTTTCTAAAAATGTTGACGTATCAAAATTAAAAATTTATACAAACAAATTTTGAATTATTTAATTTTGTTTACTAAGGATAATAGAACGATATATGATAATGAAATATTGGAAGATATAATAATAGAAGATTTATTTATGAGGTTTTTTAATTTTTTTAATTTAAATAATTTATATTTATCTATATACTATAATTTATAAAAATGCCCCAAGTACCTACTATATAAATTAGATCCAAAAATACGATATAAACATTTTAATGAATTAAAAACAACAAAATTTAAAAATATATGTATATCCACCATAATTTAAGGTAAAAAACTTAATTTTTGTTTGAAAAGCAGAATTTTGTATCGCCACATGCTAATAGTTCTTTAGTAGAATAAAGCTTAAGAGTTGTATAACGATATATTCTTTAAAATTTAAATATGTTTAAAGATTCCAAATATAAAAATTTGACTAAATTAATTACTAAATTAAAATATGAGAGTGAGCATACTCGATGAATCGCTCTGTGTATTATTGTATACAATATAATAATATATCAAATATATGTTTTATAGGTTTGACCTTATTTTCCGCTTTTTATAAGCTTATAAGATGTATTAAGGAAGTGTTGCAACCGTTGCAACTTATGTTATTATATTCGTTTGTGGAACAAATCGGTTATGTGCAACTGATTCAACGAAAAAAAATTAATTTACACGCGAAGAAACATAATATTTAAACATTCGAACAATTGCATCACGGTAACCACACATATTACAATAACATTACCGATATTGATAGTACCTATATGCATAATATATTGTTTTAAAGTTTTTGTGATTTTGAGACTTGAACAAAATTACAAATTTGAACAAAAGCACAATGACCATTGTATAAGTATATACAATAATATATTGGTTTCAGTACAAACATGTTGTACTTTATTATTATAGTTATCAATGTATAAAATCGTATTTCATATAATAATATTTACAGAAAAATAAAATTCGTGTATCGATATGATACGCTACTCTTGTCGTGTTTCATTAAGTTTCAATGGAGGCAATGAGCTACGTCGGATACGTTTTCAATTTATTTAAAATATTTTTGTTTCTTTAGTTCGGTACGAAATTCAATAAGAATACCTAAGTTTCGTGTTTCTATAAAATACACAATAGATACAACCAAAAAATTGTACAATATTCGAAACGAATGTAGACAATGAGTATAATTACACAATCCCAACAGTCCCATTTTTTTTTTTTTTTTTTTATTTATTCATGCGAATATAAAATCCAATTTAAAACTTTTACCTCGCATGTATATTGTCTGTTTTTATTAAAGTTACATTATGTGTTATAAGCTTTTTGTTTGTACCTACCGTTCCTACTTTTATTTTTCCATTTTCGTTAATGTTTCCTTAATTTTTTTAACGACTGCATTACACACGATACTTATATTTTTACGGAACATTTTCATTTTGAATTATTTTACTACAGCCATTATCTTTGGTTAATTAATTTATTTCGTTGTATAAAAAACTTTTCAAAAAACTGTAGTAATTAGTAAGCTAAACTTGAGATCGAGATTAACGAATTTGAATAATGAAAGGGCAACTTACAGATTTTCAAATAACATCTACATTTTAAGGCTATCGATATTGTTCACAAATGTTTGTCTTAAAATACAAGTTTTTATAGAAATAATTGTATACAGCCAACATTTCGCCAGTAAAGTTTTGAACCAGCATAAAAGCATTTATGTCTGGGACTTCACTGAAATGCCAAATGGCGAATATACAGTTTATAATTTCTAAAGAAATTATTATGACACACAAAAAGTTGACGTTTCTTTCTTCTAAATATTGTTTATGGCGTATAATAATGGAAAAACATAATTTTCCTTTTTTGGTAAACTTACGAAAAAGTTTTTTTTTTTTTATCTACTAAGCGAGAATTAATAATTTGTGCAATATTAAAATAAATCAAATTTTTTAAATGTATACGAATTATTTGAGCAAGGAATATTATTTAATGTATGGAGATGTTTAATTTCTTACTACATTTTTTTTTTTTTAATTAACTAAAACATTTAATTAAAGAAACTAATAATAAAAATGTGAAGTATAGTCAAAAAACTAGCTATTTACTGTAATAGTTATACACTGTAAAAAAGCTACATAAACACCACAAAATTTGTCTAAATATTTTGAAAATACCATTCTAAATATTTGTCTTGTGAAAGTTTCAAGTCCCAATGGTTTTTTCTTAATAGAGAGCAAAAATCAATTTTATCGAAAATTAGTGTTGTGTAAAATATATTCCTATTATTTGCTGTTTTTTTCGATTATTAAGAAAAGTCCTGAGTATTTCTTCCCTTTGACTTCGTATATTAAATTTGTTACCAAGAACCACTCAATTTTAAGGTTGGAAAAATTTTTTTGTTCCAAAATATGACCTCAGAAAAAAAACATTATTGTAAAATCCAATACAATCCTCATTCCTCTCGGGATTAAAAAAAAATATATTAAATAATATTAGTGCAGGTACCTTTCTTTTACTTAAAATTATCACTTTATTAGTTTTAAAATCAATTTATGCTTTATTTTCTTCTATTAATTAATTAAAGTTAATATAGTTTTTACGCGATATAATTTCTTTATTGTATTATTCTTAAGTACATATTACTATAAATTTAACAAAAATTTAGATTAAATATGAGATTGATATTGGACATATAATTTAAAAACTTAAATTGAAAAAAATATATGATTATATTTTAAATAATAAAAATCTGATTTCAAAAATTAAATGAAAATTCTTTACCTTTCTTACATCGTCCATTATATATATAACAAAAAAAGTATTATAATTGAATATTCGATGTGTAAATGGAAGAAATTCACTCGTCATTGAGGTCTGTTGGCACGTATAATAATGAAAATGAAGAAAATAAGAATAAAATAACATACCTAGTAATATAATTTTGAGTCAAAGTCACAGTGTTCAAGTGTCAGACACCAGAGTTGTGTCGAGTGCCTATATTTTCAATGGGCATTTTTACATCTATAGTGTGTACGTACACGCAGGAAGGACCTATGACTTTCAGAAAAAATAATATATATTACTTTGAGTCTCTTTTTACTGTCTCATTTTATCAACTTTTTTTTTTTTTTTTGTTCCAGACCGACGAAGAGCCCATTACAAACAAACGTAAATACTTGGCCGACGACCGGAGTGACTCGGGCAAGGATTTGAAAAAAGTAAGAATACCTCCATTGTAACATTATATAATATTTCTAATTTATTTTATATACTACTCAGATCATCATTGACTACGACAGCATATCAACTTGTACTTGTTTCAATATTACATTAAAAAACGTATAATAATATGATAATTAACAAAAAAAAAAAAAAAAAACTTTGTACTCACACAATATAATTTGTTGTATTATCTTTTCAACCGCATAATATTGTATTATTTTGTTCAATTCGAAACCACATCAATACAAAATAAATAACTGCCCAATGTAAGGACAAAAACTTTTTTTAATTCAAATCAATTGTAATACAGTAAGTTTTTTTGTTAACGAAAAATATTGTGTATTCCGGGTAAAAAGCATTTGAAGCGTCTTTCGACCGTCTTTTTTTTATAATAATCGGTATCGCGGGTACTACAGAATATTATTATTTCTAACGACACAGTGGATGGTGCAGTTTATTATTTTTATTATTTTTTGAGTTTATACTGTTGTGAATAATATCATGTTTTCTTTACATTTTTCACTTGACTTAAAAGTAAAATGCTCAGTAAGATTCGCTCTCGTGATTATTCTGTTCGTCAGCATTTGATTTCTTTGAACGATTATTATGTAAAGAATAATATGGAATTTTAATCAGACAAATGTTTGTATCACGATTATTTTTATAATATTTTTATATGGAATTTTCATCATTCTATTTTGTATCAGTGTGATGAGCGAAAGTAAATGATGAACCGACTAAGTGTTAAACATGCATATTAATTAAAATATTAAAACCAATATTATAGTAACAAGTATGCCTTGTGCTATTGTTTTTACACCTCTGCTTAATTGTATGATAGATAGTGAATTGCACAATTATTGTACTTATGGTGAATTATAGTAGTTTTAAATGGGAGATACACTTTTATACCAAAAATATACCTTTTCTTTTTCCACCAAATTCTATAACGACTAAAATCCATTTTCACCAAGTACATCATTATTGTTATTATTATTTTAAGCTCATATTATACCAACTACCTTATAAATCAAATTATATTATTATATATTTGTATTGATAACGATGACTGAAAAAATGACACAATCACAAAATTTTAATTAAATTCAATAATTGGCAAATATTTTATTATTATTGACACAATTTATTATACTAATCAACGTTATATTATTATTGTACCTATGTAATAAGCATAAATAAAAGAAGCCAAAATACTTTTTTTTTTCTAGTAGTATTAAACTACGTTACATAAAATTATTATTTCATTGATTCCACAATTTAAATATTAATTTTTACGGTAGGTATATGTATACAATTTGTTTAGGTAAAAACGGATGTCGACCATTATATTATATGGCGAGGGGAAATGGTATACTATTTATGGAAGCCTGTTATTCCCGTTTTAATCACAGGTAGATAAACTTTGGTTTTTGTTATTTTACTTTTTCATTGACAGCGTGTCAAAATATACATGTATATATAATATATATTGTATATACATATTCAGTTGAATGCAAGTTAAATTGAAATTTAAGCCCATCATGAAATGACTTACGCAATTTGTTGCGAGCGTAATATGACGTGACATTGATGCAGGGTCGTTCTCTGGGGGAAATCTCCAAATGACAAGTTTTACACATAAATTAAATTATTTTAAAACGACAATGTATTATCATAAAATATAATTTAAAAAAACACATTTATTTTTGCGTTAGTATTTAACACTTAATCAGCATTCAGAAACCATTTCAATTAATTGACGGTTCACTGATCACTATGATAATAATTACGTGCGAATTATATTCGTTAATAATAAATTCTAACCGTCTCTATCCAGCCACATCATAACTTCGACAGATCACATTTGTGCACATTTTTAATGTATAATTTACCAAAATATTTTGTCAAATACCACAATAACATAGAAATATTTTAAAAGCCAGTCAGTTCACATGATTTTGAATTAGACGATTATTATAAAAACCTTACGTTATATCCATAAATTAATTTCGTATCGATTTGCAGATCCTATCCAATGCGATTTGAATTTCTATTCAATTAAACTCTATTACACAAAAGTACAAAACAATAAATTTACGTGATGGGTACTGTTGAGTAGATAGATACTAGTAATACTAAGTTTAAATTTGTTTTGTATATTAATATAATCTAAACCTATTTAGTGAAACTATAAATAGACACAATTTCACAATTCGTTATAAACTTCAACATTGTAATTCTGATTTTTGTTAGTAAAGTGAATTCAGCGTAAAAATTTGCATGCTTATAGAATAAATATAATATGTGTACACGACAATATCATATTAAATACTATATTATTCCTACACAATTCTATTCACTTTTCCCCTCATTTCTAGCGTTACCGATGACAAAGACGCGAGCTTTGTGGTGAGGTATAATAGTACAATAAAAGAATAGGTACCTAATTAAAAATAGTCCTTTCTTCGGTGGAAATGGGTAAACTTGACTCATAGAAAAAAGGCACTACACCTCTTTCAAATATGTAACGACATCAAAGCAAAAAATACATTGCAAATATAATTATTTCACTTTGAAATGGTATTTTCATAATTAACATTAGGTAAGCTATTTTTGACGGACCCTTGTACTTTAATGACGAGAAGTGTGTACTTGAATAGAACTTCAGTAAATTTTAATGGTACCTATTTCTAGATAAGAAAAATTCCGTACCGATATAATTTAATGCATTTCAAACTTGGATTTTATAATAGCAAGATTTGTCTGAGTTTGATCTTAAACAATAGTGGTTCTTATTTATTCACATTAATAATAGTTTACCTAATTTATTTTTAATCTTGATATCTAGCAATTTTAATTCTTTTACAATATGTTTTGGATATAATTATTTAAACTACAGTATTTAATTACTATAAATAAAACTCATTGGTAAATGCATATATACATGATATTAACTTTTAATTAAAAAACAACATGTTATTCTATCTATTTAATATTTCACCTAATGTTATAGTTTTGAAATATTTTAAAAATATAATTTTGGTTATATATTATAATATATAATTATTATTTTATTTTTGTTTTAAATCCATAAGTGATAATTTGAACTGTGTGGGTTTTACATCAGCTACGTAAGTAATTAACTAAGATAGATTATAAATATGGCTTTATAAAAATGTATAATTACATTTCTTGAGAGAAAAAAAATAAACAAATTTTATCAATTATACTTATAGCCAGTCTACTCGTATAGTATACATTTAAAAAAAAATTGTTGTCCCTATTGTAACTACATTTTAAAAGTTTTCATAATTTCACTAGTGCGTCATATGCAGACATTTCTTCTTGTCAACATACTTATATAGTTGTTCAACGTTATGGTTATACGGACATTATTGTTTTCTATTCGTTATTCACGGCTCCTCCGTATAACGGTTTTATCATTTATATTATCAAAGAAAAATAACAATGATATGGGAACTTCCTCATCATTTGGAAACTATTTACAAAGACCATGATGCAGTGATAAAAATATTTTTTTCTCATAGAGTTTCTATTCGTTTTTCTCTTTAATATTTTAAAACTAATTGACTGTCTCAACTGCTATTTGACGGTTCACCCTGAATGGCTAAATACACCAATACAATATCTTATTAACTATAATGTATAACAAATAACAACCGATCAAATACACCTAAATGATAAAGATTTACATTAACAATTCGTATGTATTCTAGTCATTTTAAACTTTCTATTGCAAAATAAAAGCAGTGACAGTATTATGTCTGCGAATAGATCTTCTGTAAAACATATTTGATTTTTGATTTATTATTTACTTGGGTACATTTTTTCCATTGGAAATTAACACTGCATTATGGAAATCGAAATATATTCATATAATAATCTCTAGTTTATTTGAACTTTTCTCAGTCTACTGATTGATATCCTCTTGCCTATAATAGTTTATTAGTTAATCAAATTCCAAATCACGATAATTAGAACTGCGTACAAACAATAATTGGTAATATGACTATACTCGATTATAATTTATTGTACTTACGACGCTTTATTTTGGTAGACATTATAACAGCATTCAACATTGAAAAGGTGGATAAATTAAAATGTTCAAACAAAATTGAAATATTTTCCTTGAACATCCACGATCTACTGCCTACGGGTGTATGATATTGAGAAGTAAAAAAAAACAATTTATCGCAGAAAACGGTTTAGTGTTTTTAATGTCAAAAACATGATGCCATTCTACGTAAAATGGATTGCTTAGAACTTCTCAATAGTCCGTCAACATATGTGTTTTATCACCACTTCGCATTTTGTTTTTATTCCATTAAGATCTGAAGAGCCAATAAATCATTTTTATCAGATTTAATATAACACTTATATTATAGGTACCTTGTAATAAATCATAATCATTTTCTACGTAGTTGGACAGTGAACACTGGACATAGGTACCCTAAACTTAAAGTGACATAATATTCATTTCCCTAGAATCGCTTCATAATACTATACAGTAATTGGAGAAAATTGTAAAAATAAAAAATAGAAATGAACATTTAAATCTAAAATCCTTTGCTTGACGATACAATACTGATAAATAGCTAAGATTGGGTTCAAAACGTCCCTACAGTATCATTCTTAAACAAAGCTTGCGAAATAAATTGCAAACCATTTGCGATGTAATTATTTTTTTAATGACTTACACTTTCAAACAGTATTGTTAATAAACGCCATTGGCATCTAATTCTATATCAAATTATTTTTTTCTTTTTTTAACGCGCATGTTAATTGTTAATTAACTTAATCAAATCTATTGTACATTTATCAAAACTGCGTAAAAATTCAGATTTAAAGACTAAAATTAACATTAAAATGGTTGTATATAGTTTAAATACAAACTCGCTCATTTGGCATTTATTTATCTATGATAATAGATGATTCATTAAAATATTTAAATTTAAATTGTTTTACATTTACATTTTAAAAACAAAATCAATTTTTATATAGATTTCTATTAGTTATTAATCTAGTAAAATAAACAAACCGCTTTGAGTAGGTATTTGAGGTATTAGAATAATTATCGTGATTTATTTAAATATCTAATGATAATGAACTTAAATTGTGTTTTCGTAATGTGTTAAAAAAAATTTCAACAAATCTAATCAAACGTTCTTATAAAACTTATTAAATATAACTTCTTACCAAAATAAGAAGTTTTTTGACAGTTATTTCCGTAAATTGCAGGCCTTAAAAATGTCAGCGTCTAAGATTTTAAACAATATCCTCGCACGTGTGCTCCACTTATCATCTCAAATCCCGTAAGGATTTAAATGCCTCGGAAAAAGTCTACGAATTTTACAGAAAGTTCGGTGAATGTTTTGATTTTTTTTTTATATTGCGGTCATAATTTTGTTTTGTTTCGTTTTTTTTTTTTTTTTTTTTTTTAATATGTTGAAATTACGATTTGACAATGAAGGAATTTCTGTCATAGTTCTTGAAAATGCTATTACATTTAGTATTTTTTATATTTTAAATATCTGTTTTGTTTATTCGTCATCTATTCATCTACTATGTATAAAGTATGTAACTGTAATATTATTTCTGTTGATCTATGGTTGATGTTTATGTTTATATTTAATCGTTTTCTGTAATTTAAAAAAAATAAATAAATTAATAATAAAATCTCGTTCTATTTCAATTCTAAATATTATGGAAAACTTTTTATAATTTTTAAACATTTATTATTCAATCTGTTTAATAATATACGTAGGTACCTCTACAACTATTTAAGTATACGTTTCGCAAAACATCATAAATACATTTCATTGCTAATGTAGTACTTGTAACCAAAATGATTTATGTTATACGTATAAGAATGGACCAACTAATTTCTAATAGAGTTATGGAGGAAAATATTTTTGAAACACATTAATACTGTATAAAAAAGTTTATTATTTGGTGCAAAATATAATCAATAACACTTCTACAACGTCCTTCACTAGTTTAGGTCCAAAAACCTCTTCAGAGAAGAGTGAAAAATAAGAAATAATAGTTTCGAGTCAAAATAACAATTTATTTTTACTATAATATAGATGTGTTTTGCTTATTTATTTATTTAAGATAAAATTATCACAAAATACAATTTTCAGAACAATAAGAACTATAAAATGCACTTTGAATTTTAAACCACGTTAACAATTAAATTAAATCTAACACTGTCATATCTTCTACAGCTTATACTTTAATTCTATACCTTATGTTGGTTGCAAGTTAATAATTCTAATATTACTCAATACCTACTTCTTAATACCATATAACTAGCTAACTTACTTTTAAATCATAAAAACATTTTTATAAGTTTATAAAAATGTTAAATATTACCTTTAAACATGCTATTCTTTCAGAAGTAAACAACACTTTAAACTATAAGGACAATAAACCTTCTTTTTTTTATTATTTAAAATAGCATTGAAATCAAAAAATTGTTTTTTTTTTATATCAACCAAAGATTACCGTATAAATTCAGGTGTTTGTAGTGCGATAATACTATTTTAGCTGAATTTAAATTTAAATTGTCGCGAAAAAAATCGCTTAACAGACAATGTATGGAAACACATCAAAGATTTAAAAAATAAACTTCTAACCGATCAAGAAGACCCGGTGGTGAATAAAATGATTTTTGCACGTGAGGTACTTACGAATTACTAGTTTTCTAGTCTTGAATCACTCAGACGCTCATGGTCGAAACTGGGGATCAGCGTGCAGAGGGCGGCGACGGCATACAAAATCGTTTACTCCGTTTACCGTGTATAGGTATAATAAAAACGATATCTGAACACGTTTATTGCTCGCCAGCTGTAAATAGTACGCTACTCAGGCTTTTTTTTATATGAAAAAAAAAAAATCCCACAATAGTCACGTACAAACCATATTTTATTTTCATTATTACAATATAGTATATACATATCTATACAGCTATAGACGCTATAGTATTGTATAGTACCTGTATAATATATTTTTTTTCAATGTGAAATTTACTTCCTCGTATCGTCTGTCGTCCATCGGCCTGCAATTTCTTCAGTTAGTTTTCTTTATTTTGCAGCTCGTCTTTCGATTTTACTTATTTATCAACAACGGAAAATCAGTCTTCGTGAGAAATTCATGTAAACCAAATTCAGCAGTCAAATTAACCGATTTTAGGCACATGTATTATTTATTATAAAGTATCTGATGAACATAATTGAAAAAAAAAGTATTTATAAAAGTACCTATTTCATATTTTTTAAATGTTAATATACAAAATTAAATTTTGTTACACACTATAATACACCTATCAGCAATTATATAAATAAAAACGGTTAATAATAATAATAATAGGTAATAATTGAAATTATAATTTATTTTCCCATGCTGGAACGGAATGAATATTATTCTTCTATGCAGGCATCTTTAAACATGATTTATTTGAACAATTTACGATTCAATTTGGTATATTAATTTCATGAATTTTATAGTAATTTGTTTTCAATTAATTTACTTTACCGTTTTAAATACAACTTTTTATTTTATATTTTAAAAACGTAGCTCAGATTATCTGTTTGACACGATCTATTTGATAACTATGTTATACTTATAGTCCGCATTTTTGTATCATGACGTGAATAACACCACCAAACGTAATTTATAGTAGAATGAACAAGAATATACCTAAGGGATGGAAACTTTTAAGTATCTTACAGTTGGTCTGGACAAACCACGGCAGTTCAAGCCTAAAATCGAAAGAAGATTAGTACAAGTATTTACTTCATCTATTTAGATGCGTAATGGAATGCTGAGAGTTCGAAACCATTTTTAATTCCAAACAAGAATGTATAAGTCTCGACGAAAATATGGCTGCGAATATTAAAAAAAAAAAAAAAATTAACTGGTATTTAAGAGAAAAACATAAAGATAAATATTTAGACTCAAGAAGAATATAGTAACTAACAAATGACATAATTTTTATTTAAAAAAAAAAATATATTTTCTCAAACAAGATACAAGTAGTACCTAGCAATAGTGAAGAACGTTATATAGTTTAGCTGCTATGTCCTATATTATGTGGTGTGCAGAAAGATATATATATATAATATATTTATTAAGAAATCAAGTTTCTATAAACAAAAATAATAAGATTATAATATCATAAAGATTATTGTTTATTAATTTTTTATATTATTTTGCTATACATTTTTTTCCCTTAAGCACGCTTGTGATAAGATAAATTAGTCACAATTCAACATCTTCGAATTAACAGTAAATAGAAACAGAAAACTAAATAAATTTACTAACAAAATAATATTAAATGTCTATATAATATAATATATATATTATATGTACATAGGATTTAGTCATAACTCATAATCAACATAATCATATTTTTAGAAAAAAAATAGCGTTCTAAACACCAAATAAACAGAAACTTTTAAGAAAACCTAAACAACGATGTTGCAACCTTGAACATTAGGTAGGACCTATAGTTTATAAGAATGGGGAATCTAAATTTTTTATAGCTTAAGATAAACAATAGTGAAAAAACATGGAAATCTTTACATATAAAGACTAAACTTGGCCTTTATAAATATAGCTAAAAAAATAATAATTTTACCTATTCCTACTACGTCTAAGTTCAGCACCTTATCTCAACAAAGACGTATTGTGGCTACTCATAATACTACTTGAATCCTCAAAAACGTATATTTTACGCAAAGTAAATTTGTCGAAAAATTTGCTTTCCGAATTTATAATCGATATTGTTCTCTCATTAAAATCGAAATTTAATATAAATCAATAAAATTATTGTTGATATATTATTAAATGTCAGTGTATTTTTTTTTTATTATTATTGATATTTTAAAATTTAAATTGAATTTCTTAATATTTTTAGGCATACAAAGACTAAACGTGGAGGAGATAATATTATGTTCATGTTTTCAATACGATTTCCGCACTAACTAAATGTAAAGTGCATTATTTAAAAAAAATATATGTATAATAATTCATCACATCAACGAAATATTTGGTACGTAGGGTAGCGCGATCCTAGATTAAACGATTTCGTTATCGCTTTCAAATTATACAAACAGCACCTTCTTCAGCATTAGCATTAGGAGGTACCAGTGAATAGTCCACAGGGAAATAAACCACAACTCTTTTCTTTATTTAACGAATAACCAACTCCTCGAGTGCTATTAAAACTTCTTGAATGTATACCGAGATAACAATGGACATTATTATATTATTATACGCTTAACGAATTCACTAAGCTCTTTTGAAAGTTAATTTAAATGTTTATTTTTATTATTTTTTTGCGATTGGTCGGAAGTTCTTTGTCTTATAAAATATTTTTGAGTGCGTATATATATTATTTGAACCATTGAACATACAGCTTTTATTTATTAAATGCGCTCCTGAACTCGTAAAATATATCATCGTATAAACGTATGACATATTCTTCGAATAGATCGATTTTTGTCGCAGAAACGGAGCTTAGCTCTATAGGTGCACTTAAAAAACACTGACATCGTGATATTGAAAAAAAAATGTATAATTTAAGGAGGTTCGTGTATTGATTTTTTTAATAAACAATAAAAATAAAGTACGAAATAACTTGCAGTTTCTTTTTTCATTTAGGACTCGTTTTAAATATTATATAATATTATGTTATTATGCTTTCTTAAGAATCATAATATTATTATTATATTATACATTAAAATATTTTATACAGTTTTGAGTTGTATACACGGCTCTACATTTCAGAATAGAAAAAATATGATACTAACGATCATATATTATTACTATTATTATTATTATTATTATCTATTATTTTAAAATAATCAACACGGACATTGACAATTTATTTTGTATTTTCTAAAGATAGGTATTATACCGAAATCGAAAACAATATTCCACAATATTTCCACTACACATGTATAATGTATATATTATAAATTATAATATTTTTCATATCATACTATATAATATAGTTCCGGGCTTATTGATTTCCACATATAATATGACCTCCCCCCCCCGACAAAGTATAGTTACAAAATAATAAAAGAAGGTACTTCCCTTTCGATATCGCTGACATTGCGCGTAGACGGGAATTAAATATAGAAAAACTAAAATATAGTGGACTTACAATCACAAACTACGTATAGTAAAGAATGTATCTACCAAAATGCAATGATGAATTGAAAATGTGACCGTTTTGCCATAACATTTATGATATAAATCGTAATATTATTTTTTCGTATGTTATGTATGTATAGTATTTGAAACGATTTTAGGTCTATTGAAAAATACGTCACACGTAAATAAAGGTTAAAAAAAATAACATTTTAGTTGATTAATATAAAAATAAGTGTATACATAGTTTGTAAATATATATAGGTATAGCGATGAAATCTAATTATAATATATATGGTATTGAGTTTGTATAAACATTTTAGTCATACATTTCAGTATTTTAACGCAACCTTTTTAATGCAAATTATGAACGAAAAAAAAAAACAAATATTTAATAAATAAAAATAGTATTAAAGGTAGGTACATACTTAAACGTTTAAATATATTATGAACTCCAAACATTTGTCTCAGCATAACAAACACTGTACACAAAAGACAAAAATTATTAAAACTTTTAAGATGAATAAAATATGAATTTAATCATTTAAAAAGGTATTTGCGTATTGTGTATTGTATAAAATATTTGGTTCCATTGAGTTGATAAATTCATACAACAAAGTCAAATAAATATTTTTAAGAATCACACATACCAATATAATGTAGTATATATTTATTTCAGATTATCGTCATTATATCACTGTCTGTGTGCAATAATGAAGTTTAAATATGAAAAACTTTTTTTAAATATTCTTAATATTTTTATTTAACCATGTAACAGGAAAATCTTCAATAAACAAGAAAAGATTTTCAATATTTAACTAAAATTTTTATATTTATCCAACACTGAATATAATATCGTGATGTTATTAATATACAATGTGAATAATTTTACGTGATTTTGCAGGCCAAGTTGGAAACTAAAGCACTGAAAGCAAAACGTCCCGGATTTACCGATGAAAGATACAATGAGACGTCATACTATATCGAAAACGGTAAAAATACAAAACAATAATATAACAATATACAGAATGCGGCATCCATATTTTTCTTTTAATAATACATTTAATTAAAAATCTTGTTTTTGTAATTTTTTAAGTATACATTTAAAAACCATACTCTCAAATACTTAAATTTTTTATGCGATTTTAGAAGTTTACTGTGGCAATACACAAACATATTTTTTCAAATTAGAACTCTGCCTTTGTTATTGTAAATTATTAAGAAGATGGTATTTGTAGATAGGTATATAAATCAAAATCCAAACGATTACTTTCTGAATTATTAAACCTTTTGTTCTAAGAATTACACTCTATGAAAACTGGGAAGTTAAAAGACATGGCGAGAATGATTATTTGAAAATTATATAATTATTTGTATTACAATAATAAAATTGTATAGTTAGTAAAAACTGTCTGAGTATAAACAATATATATATCTAAATATTAAATACATTTTACCATTATCCTAAAACCTATGTATCTATAAGGTTTAACAACTCAGAAACTACTCGTTTTAATTCTTTTTTAGACACAACAAAATTTTCGAAAAAATCGATCATTCAATAGTTCACATTAGAGGATATTAATTTTATACGTCTATATTCCTTAAACGGCGGGTAAATATGGCAGTAAATTTGAAAAAGTATCTGAAAATATGGTCTTAAAGTATACTGAAAATACTAAAAAAACATATTAAATCATAATTCACATATGGCAGCGACTGTCGGAAAGTCGAAAATAGTATTGAGGAAACGCGTAAGGTATATTATACACTCACATTATTTCATCCTCGTTTAGGTTTGAGAAAAGTTTACCCGTACTATTTTACATTTACTACATTCACCAAAGGCAGATGGGTAAATCAAAATATACTGGACGTGTTCGCCAGGGAGTTCAGAGCACATCCCGCTGAAGAATACGTGAGTACCTACTTATATATTATATTTTATTTATTATCGCCTATTTCGTATATAGCACATTTTACAGTAAATTGTTTTCTAGAAGTTATCACGGTATACATTTCGTATAAATTTAAACAATGATAAAAATAAATTTCAAATAAATTGTGAAAAAAAAATCTAATTCGCCCTCAATAATGTATTGAATAAAACATAAAAATATGTATTATGTTCAATATATAATATATGCAAAAAAATGTGTGACACTCTTTATATTAATCCTTCGTTTCCTTTTATATTTAGGCATTTAACCGATTTACTCTTTGTGTAAATAACTACTAGGTTTTTATGCTAGATCGATAAAAAAAAAAAACCCTTTAAATAACGTCGTATTTGTTTTTGCAAAATACAAAACTTGCATAATATTTCCCATTACATACCCATGTAACCGGTACAAAATGTATTATTGTATATTATTTTAAAGTTTTAAATATTAATTTGTTTTCATTCGCAGGAACGTTGTATTAAATCTGGTTCGTTGACCGTAAATTATCAAAAAGTGGACACGCAATACAAGTTGAAACACAACGATCTACTGGCTAACGTAGTTCACAGGTATGTCACATTTTGTTATACATCCTTCAGCGCGCGTACGATATAATATATATCAGTTACCTAAATATTGATGTTTAGTGTAGTATGCTAATATTTATACAGAGTGATTCACCAACCATGCTCAACTCCATATCTTTTTCTTGAATTGTAATAAAATTTATTAAAATTTTGATTTTTAATTTTATATTTTGAGGACCATATTTTTAAATAATTAGATTTTTCATACCATTTCAAAAGTATCTTGTGGCAATACGAACTTTATTTTTTCAAATTAAACCCCATATATTTTATTATTGAGAGATAGTTTTTATATTAGTTAAATAACTCAAAAACTAATAAGTAGTTTGAATTTTGATTTAGATAGGTACTTCGAAATTAACAACAAAAATAATTTTGATATCACCACAAAACATTCTTTGGTAATGATATAATAAATCTGAGAACTTGAAAATAAGATCCTATTATGTGTACTTAAAAGTTAAAAACCAAATTTTAATACATCTATCTATTATCATGCTCAGTGAAACAACCTGTGTAAGCGTAGCCTTTTGGAAAACAACCCTCTCCCACGGAAACCTGTACCTGTAACAGTACAGTCTATCCCCGAAATGGTATATATTATGTTATTATAATAATATTGCTCAACCCAAAAATAGGACTATGGCAAAAAAAAAAATCCCACCGACTTTGTAAAGTGTACCTACACAATGTCTAATAATTAACGTCCCTATACCCGAAATCTAGAAGGGGAAATTTAAAGTAATGTTGAAATTATATTATATTCTGAAAGGTTTGTTTCTTTTTACGACCATTATGCGCTGCTTTGTGCAGGGAGATGAATGCATGACCACAAACCACCATAGCTATTAGCGTTTTAAAATACAGAAAGCATCTCTATTCTCTATCAATGTATAATAATATTATTAGTGCGTACCCATATGTCTTACCATAACAGCATTTCCAACTCTTTTAAAATAAAAACACAATCTAAATAACTGGTAAAATTTTCAAATACCTACGACTTATACTTTTTGAATAATATCAAATATTTAAAATCGTTTGAGGATAAATCGTTATCGTTACGCTATTTCCTAAAAATTTAAAATTCAAACGCACTTAAAATTTTTCCTATAATGGTGCTACGAGTTTTCTCTATAAATACTTGAAAGAAAACTTATAGAAAAATTTGTGTTGTATTTTTAATCCTTAGTTATAAACACAAAATAATTTATGATTTTTCAACTTCAAAATTACTTGCAAATTTTCGCGTTTTCGACAGATTTCGTGAAAATTTAAACTATAAACGCTTATAAAAAAGAATTGTGACTAACGATTTTTAATTTTTTTTAGCTACAATAAGAACAACTCATAAGAAATCTTGTATTAAATTTTCAAAACTTTTTGGCCATTCAAAATTTTTTTATCGACAGTTCAAAAAAATATTCTCATAAAAATCGAAAATTTCTTTGGTCTATAAATAACTAAAAATAAATCAAAAATGTTTGAAAATTTAGCTGTATATAGGTATCACTGAAATCAATATTTGGTAAAATTTTCAAGTGTTTACAGTGATTAGTTTTTGAATTACAATCATATAAAAAAATCGACTTGGTCGAAAACTGATTTTGCGTAAAAATTCCCGTTTTTCCGTCATTTTTTTTTTTTTTTTTGTTTTTCTCGATTTTTTTGAAAACTGTTGGAAAATAGAAACTTCTGACCTGTATAATGCACCAAGGATATTCATTTTTACATCAGAAACCACCCCCAAAGTTTGAAATTGGATCATTTTTTCGACTAGTTATGCTGTACACTGACACACAAAAAAAAAAAAAAAAAACAAAAAAACACATCATTGTAAAATCAATACATTCATCACTTCGTTCAGAATCTAAAACTGTATAGTTTTATCGTGCAAAAAGTATTTATTATTTTAAAACCGTTAACTATAAACTTGAACTACCTACGCATTATTATACAGTAGAATATTACAATAATTACGAAACGAATAGAGTCGTAATTAAAATTATCCGTTTAATTTATTATTATTACATAGATACATTATATCGTTAATATTTCATATTATTATCCATGCTCATAGTCATTTTTCTTCGGCCTAGTTTAGAAAATGGCTGCTGTTAATTACCCTCTACCCAACCAACCACCATGTTTCATCGAGCGTTTCACATTACCCCACCCTCAGGCCACAGCAGTAGTTGTTATCACAAACATTGCTGAAATGTTCACATTTATTACCCTTATGCGCGCATATCTGTGCACTATTATTTTCTAAATAATAATCTTATTATCAATGTCCCTGCACGACGTATAATTGCATAAAACATTGACTTTATTTTTTGTATTCGTTCGGCCCTTAATGTTAATTTATAGGCTTAACCTAACTAATGCATTATCTAGGACTTTTATCAATTTTCTACGTCAACGCGACACTTACTGTTTTTAACACGAAACCGTGTTTTTCGTTTACATAAATAGCACATGATCAGATCAAAAAAAAAATACGTTTATCCGATAATAATAGGTACTCAGTCTATGTGTGTTTTAAATATCATCATATATACCATTGAAAATGTATATTCGTTTTAAGAAAACAACGTTGGTTGGCGATTCATATACTCGAACTTGCACACAACGTTTCACGCGCTATACAATGACGTTCGGTGCAGTCGCCATATAAATATATGGATTTTTTTTTTTCATTATTAAATTATTTCATATTGTCACCCGGTGTTTCATCTTGGCGTTTGATAAAATTTACATATACATATTATATAGGTACATGAATGAATAAATGAAAAAAAAATGAATCCCTCGTCGTCGAAAGTAACGACCTAGTCTGCTGCCTGGGTTTATCCGATACGGCAGAGTACATGCGTATACTCAAACACATTTGTTCGTATTGTTTCCAACGCTCTCGAAACTTGTGCCGTGATCCTGATTACAATGGCTATATCGTTATTGTACACGCGTTATATATTACTGACGTGATTGTTTTAAAAAAAATTCCCAATTACTATATAATATAAAAGTACCTTCCGCGCATATACAATAAATTACCATGCGTATAGTATAGGTACTTAACTTAAGAAAAAAAAAATAATTATTATTATTATATGTAGGTGTACAGGATGTTACACCGCTCTTGTTCTAGACAATAAATTTTATTCTGCATTTAGTATTTTCTAGATATGATTTTTCAAATCATTACCCGCTTGATTTAAAGTGATTTTCATAAAGCAGACATCGTTGAAACGGGACTAACGTGTACGCGAGAAAAGTAGTAGTGCCAAAGACAGAGGCGTGTCTAGGACCAAAATTTAGGACAGGCCTGGTTATAAAAATAATTTGTATAGTCAATACATTTTTAAAATTTAAAATTTAAGAAAAATTGTATTATACTTTTCAAGTCATAAGTATGAGCCATGAGGTGTAACATGACGTACTAATATTAAGAGCTATTTATAATATGAGTATTTATATAATAAATTGAATTCGCCTATTTTTCATTTTGGCGAACTCATCAATTATCTTAGTATAGGGTGACCAGACGTCCCGTTTAAAACGGGATTGTCCCGTTTTTGGTCATCATGTCCCGTTGTCCCGACAAACTTCGAACGGGACGCTTTTTATCCCGTTTTTAG
>VUJU01002321.1:0-38703 GCA_009835225.1 Aphis craccivora
TTTTCGCGTTTTCGACAGATTTCGTAAAAATTTGAACTATAAACGCTTATAAAAAAAAGTTGTGACTAACGATTTTTAATTTTTTTTAGCTACAATAAAAACAACTCTAAAGGAACCTTGTATTAAATTTTCAAAACTTTTTGGTAATCCAAAAATTTTTTTATCGACACTTTAAAAAAAATTTCTCAAAAAAATCGAAAATTTCAGTGGTCTATAAATAACTCAAAAAAATCAAAATTTTTTGAAAATTTAACTATATTTAGATACCACTGATATTAACATTTGGTGAAAATTTCAAGTACTTTCAGTGATTAGTTTTTGAATTACAACCATAAAAAAATTCGATTTGGTCGAAAACTGGTTTTGCGTAAAAATTCCCGTTTTTCCGTCATTTTTTTTTTGGTTTTCTCGATTTTTTTGAAAACTGTTGGAAAATGTTAACTTTATACCTCTATAATACACCAAGGATATTCACTTTTACATCGGAAACCATCCCCATAGTTTGAAATTGGAGCATTATTTCGACTAGTTATGCTGTACACAGACACAAAAAAAAAAAAAAACACACATCATTGTAAAATCAATACATTCTTCACTTCGTTCAGAATCTAAAATAATAATAATGAAGAAAAATTTATTTTTTACTATAAAATTGCATTATTACTTATTACTCTTACCATAATGAGTTATGGCATTAGAGTCTAGACTTGAGTACTCGTTCTCAGTACTTAGTTCCTAGTTCATCAGTTCTTTAAAATATATTTATGAATTATGATATTAATGTAAAATAATCTTTTTATATGCATTCTAAGTTTAAAAATGTTTCCAAATTTCTCAATCTCGTCGTGAACACCAGCAATCACTCAAAAATATATTATATTCAAACATAAAAACTCTATAGACTCTATTTATTATTATAATGTTCGTGCCAAATTGTATTAAATAAATATTATATACAGGATAATTATTTATCGAAAATAACACTTATTAACTTGAAAGGTAGGGACTTCCATAATACAACGTTGTTGGAAACTTTTTTTTATATAATTTGGTTATAACAAAACAAAATATATTTCTTTAAATTCTTACTATTTCTTATCATAATAATCCTTAAGTTTTTGTTTTAAAATTTAATTTACCTACATAGTTGTACATGTATTATAGCATAGGTTCTAGTTGTATATTGTTGTTTAATGATTAATATTTTTCTGATACATAAAAATTATATTTTGAATTAATTTATATAGTTAGCATTGTGTTTTAAGTTTTTGTAAATCAAATGAAATTAGTGAATCTACAAATCATTTACAGTATTAGTTATTATCTATGAATATTTTAATATTTATTTTCATTACAAAACCATTATAGGCATAAAGAAATACACAAGTTATGCCACTTAATACTAAAGTTTTGTATACATTCTATGTGCAATATTTATTGTTTTATGTTAGTGTGTTTATCAATTTAATTTGTTTTTTATTTTCATTAGTACCTATGTGTATATCTGCTAGTTATTATACACAATCAATAGTTAACCGATACCTACCTTCTGCTTATTGTGAATCACAAATCGTCTACGGCAAAATACATGTATTTATAGAGTATACACTATACAAGTATAACTGTAAAGCACTTTCCTTTTAAAATACCAAAAACATAATTGATACTCCTTAGATACTATACAATTGAAAATATTAACATAGTGTCAGAATGTGTAATGTCATATGCGTTTCGTAAAAAATATAATATTATTATATACTAGATAGGCACTAGTAATAAACATTAGCCATTTAGAAAGTATTCGTCACAATTCGCTAGAATAACACTCGAATGACTTGTAAGAGATAGAATATACTTACAACGTATATATCTGTATAATATAATAGTATAATACACAGTTGAATTATACACTAGTGTCTTAATTTTCTAGATAAACGCACTAAATGAATGTTTTGTTTAGCAATAAAACACAAACGTAACTTACAGTATAAGATATACGCATCTTGATCTGTAGATATATAACCTTAACTGTCAATAATATTGTAACACGTATAATATATGTATAGGTACTAGGTAGGTAATTACTATGTTGACTGTTACGGGTGTGGGTGGATTCTCAATAGTATAATATAGATAATAATGGTGCACAACTTTGCAACATAAATTCACGAGAAAAAAATGTGAAATATAAATAAGTAGAGAATACTGAATAAATAACATTTACAATTACATTTCCGTTACCTTTAACAACATTTATTCAATCCTATGTACTTCCATATTTTTTCATAAATTTTCAAATATTATAAAATTCCACCAAGTTGGTGAGCACATAATAGGTAATAAGTCGGAATTTTTATTTAATTAAAAAAAAATGTAGTTGGTTTATGGTTAGTCCTAATAACCCCCCTCCCACAAATATAACACCCTATTTTTGTTCTCGGAACGACCTTGAGAATACTTGAAGACCATATTTTCAAACACTGAGATCAGTTCCCCATTTAAGTATCCCGTGACAAATTCCTTCATTCCGTTTGCGAATCTCCTTTTTTTTACTGTTGATTTTAATAAGTTGTATACAATTAAAGGATTAAACGGGGTCCACCCTGTATAATATATAACATAAATTGATAATGTTCCTTTTTTTTTTACGTAGACGTGAACAATAATAACAGGTTTCCGCGGAAAAATACAAAACAAAATCAAACTACTACAACAACAACAACGACGACGACGACAACGACGACGATCGTAGGTACTACACACCACTATTATACGTACTGCCTACAATATATAATATGCATTACCTACGTACAACGATCTAACGTATATCTATACACATAAATCGTAGCAATACCTCTACGGTGGGGCGGCGGCGGATATAGCAACAATTGCACGCACTACCGGCTGACAACAAACTAGTTCATTCGGCCGGACCGCGCGACACCGCAATAATATTATATTATTTTATACTCTCGGCAGACGCGCTGATGCTGTGCGCGTGACCACAGACACACAGAAACCGGTCGCAGCTCATTCGACGGACCGACCGCAGAACGTAATCCTCAGTGCGAACGCAAAGTTCGCGAACACCGTAGTCCGTTACCGCGGCCTACCGACCGATCAACACTCGAACCGTGTTTACTTTTTCGTCGTTAAAATATAAACATATATATTATTATCGTCACATATTATTTATTTGAATTATTACTATCGTCGCGATCATGGCCCGTGGAGACGAGCAACCGCCTCCGATGGGTCGCGTGCAGAGCACCGTCTCGTTTGCGACTACGGCGAACGACAACCGCGACAACCGCAGCGACGACGACGACGACGACAATAACTCATCCACGTGCAGCACCGAACGGCAGGACGAGGACGAGATGCCGCTGGTCGATGCGTCCAGGACGAGGATGTTCAGCGTGTCCGCCGACAGGCCGATCACCAGGATCCCGACCCGAGTTGACATGAAGACGTTGACGCACAAAGCGAAACGACCGGCCGTCGACATCGAATTCCACGACCTGACTTATGCCGTCAACACGACAGCGGGTGAGTTGTGTTTGCAATGCTAAATAACGATACCCGTGTCCAACGCTCAAATATATTACATTTAGGCACCTGAAGGACCTAGGATACCTTTATAATCAACTTATAAAACGTTTCACATAAGTCCGGGTTCCGTGAACCATCAATAAACGTTCAAAAATTCTAAGACAATATAATAATAAAACATTAAAGGGCCCTTAAACAAGAATTTAACGAAGCATGATTAGTCCGTCAAATATTATTCCACCATTAAACCAACAGATTTTTGTACGACCTGGCCGTTTTGGTGCTTAGGAAATTATATTTTTACAATATATCAATATAGTATCATATTTTGTAGGTACAATTTTATTATATTTTATGTATAACTATTTTTTTGGACACAATTGTTAAAAATATTAGCACCCACATTTTAAAGTTCGTGATATATTGTTACTTAAGACATATAAGTCTATGGCTCTTATAGCCTCCCTAACATAGATTTGGGCGTCTGTTTATACGAATATAATTTATGACAACGATTCATTAATGTCTCATTGTTGTAGTCTTTTGGTCGTTGTTATGTAACTTTTTTTCCTCATCTCGGAAGTGCACCGTCAATCGAAAAAACCGCCAATAAATAATAATAATTTGTATATTGTTATTATTACATATCCGGCGTGTTATACGTGTCACGTTGAAAAAAAAATTAGATAATTATTATTCAATAGAAATTTCGTACATAATACTGGTGATCACGATAACAATATATCAACGAGAAATTTTAGACAAATATATCAACGATATATCTATTGTTTGTTACATCACGTTAACGACATGACGTACGGGTTCACATAATAAAATATTATATGAATCGTCGTCGTACTACTATCGCATAACCGTTAGAATATTTTAATCAGAAATGAGCTTATCGATTAGGAGATATATTGTGTGTAGATAATAAAAAAAGAAAATATTGGACTGTCATGTCACTTAAAATATTATTTTTTTAAGTAATATCCCGTTATTGCTGTTATATTAACATATTTTTGCAAAATACCATCTTTATGATAGTATATATATACCTACCTATCAATATTATGTTAAAAGTAGATAAGTAAAGATTAAGTATACGTAAATGAATGGTATAATATTACTTTCAAATAAAATCCTTGCAAATTAAGCTAATTCTTACAAAAGTGAACCAAAATACGATTATTCAATATCACATACAATATATATAATAATAAATAAAATGTATAGTTATATTTAATGGGTAATTAACGATTTTAAATGTTTTCATGAATTTGTCATTTCAATATTAGCAAGGTTCTGTAATTAAAATAAAACAATTAACAAGTAAATCTACATTTCTTATTAGTATTTTTCAACTTAAATTAGTTAACATTTTATAATACCATCTATTTTACACAATATGATTTAAATTTAAACACCAACACGCTTTTATTTAAAAGAAAATGATTAGTACCTATGTAAAAATAAAGTTCCTATAATATATTACGAAAAGTTATCGTCAATAGTCGATTAACAATACGTACCTACCTAAATTATAGCATTAATGATTCCACCATATTATTATAATGATCAATATGACGTGAATGGTAATTTAATAAATATTCAAAATCACGATAAGTTCACTACAATGAGTTTCACTTGCAATACAAATTTTAAAACTAAATTGTAATTAACCAAATTTGTATCAAAAATTATTAAAAATAAACTATAGTCGCTTTGAACATTATTTGTATGTATTTTATTACAGAGATCGATTTATTTTTAAAATACCAAATCTTTTTTTTTAATTAATTTTAGTTATCGAGTGAATTTTACAAATTTCTAAAATTACTTCTATTATTATACTTTTAAATTTTAATGATTTCCTTTTTTTTTTATAATTTTATACTATAACTTCATTAAGTTGTTGTTGTTTGAAACAAAAATTAATGCTAATCCATATTAAATTATACATTATAATGGTTAGCATTAAATTTATCAAAGCGTTAATTTCAACACAACATTAGTCAATCGACTTCTAAATTTGAATGAATTATAAACAAATATATAAAGGTTATAAAATATAAAATATTACCAAACTACCAACTCGTTCTTGATATAACACTTTTTCACATTTTTAATACACCAGTGTATCTACCTATAAATTATGTTATAAATAAAGATAATAAAAACATATTGTGATTTCAAAATAGTTTTAACACAAACAGATTTAGTTTGAAAAATATATTCACATTACGTTACATTTTAATCAGATTAAATAATTTTCACTTAAAATTCAAGTATACTATTTATAGTATAATATTACAACCTTGTCTGTTATACATCACGTTTACTTATAATGAGTGCTAATATTATGATGACGATGTTTATATGCTGACCTGTGTATATTGAATATTTTAGCATTGTTTATAAAACCTACAGATAACAATGGCGTAATATATTTTACAACATTTTTTTTCTAAGTAAAAAAGTGTATTAATTATCGATAAAATTAACGAATTCCATTATTATGGGCTTACATAAGGCCGAAAAAACAAAAATATTACTTTTTTCGTCTAATTTGCAACAAATAAGTAACAAAATGGAAATAATTCTACATCGTCTTAACTGGCGAAGTGGCGAATAACTCTACGTATTTCTGTATTGTTCTGAAACTTGACTACTTATCTGTAAATATTGTGAAGAAGTGCTTAAACTTATCAATTTGTAAATTTAAGTAAAAAAGTGTTTAAGAAATATAGTTTTAATAATAATTAATAATTAATTGAGCAATTAGAACTTTATTCGTTGTCATGATACTAAAACCATTATGATTGAATGAGTTCTCAGCATAGGCAATCAAAATTATTTTTTTTAAAAATATTGTAAATGTTATAGTTATGTAGTTAATTTTTATCAAACGACAATTTTATGTTTTTATATTACTAATCGATACCTTGATGTATACAAATTGGTATTGATATTGATATAAGCAAGTTAACTATAACGAAAAAAAATTAACCATGACAAACTTCAATAATTGAATGTAGAATAGTTACTTAAAAATATACTTTATAAGCCAATTTTGATGTACATGTAATTTAAGTTATTTCTGTAAATATTCTATAACTTATTATATGTACATATTATTATTTAATACGTGAATAATGAAATTAGTCTCATACTCTCATAAAATACAAAAACAAAATTAAAATTGCACAGTTCATAGCAAGCTTAATTAAATAAATATGTGAATAATATATTATGCTATTCTTAACGTGTTTTATAAAGCTTGAACAATTTTTTCCTTTTCTGCTCAATAGTATAATATAGTATATTTTGTAGTACTAATATAGATTAACTAAATTATTTTTTCTGAAAAAAAAAATAATAATTATAGCTTTTAAAGGTTACTACATACGTGTCAAAATTACATTAGGTATATATAATATATATAAAATATGCATATATGTATTTATGTACAAATTTACAATATAATGGTTTTAGTCTACAATCTAATATATAAGAGCTATGTAGGTGCATTACATTTTTAAAGTTGTAAATGTGTAAGTAATCGGTTCAGATAATTGGCTATATTTTTTAGAAAACTTTTTTCTTTTTTTTTTCAGAAAATTAATTCGAAATGCTTATCAAACTTATATTATTACAAATAGTATTATTTAAGCAACTAAAACTATAGATAAGGATTTGAAAGAGATTTAAGGAAGAAATTGATATACAACATAGATTTAAAAAACCATTAAAAAATTACATTTGCAGAATTAATATATTTATTTTTCTAGATCTGTGTAATGTTAAACAATTTAATAATATCTTATGAGGAATAAATAAAAATATATTAGATATTGTCTTTAAAGTAATTTTATCTTTAAACTCGAGTATGAATTTAATCAATAATTTGCAATTATTACTGACTAATGACATATTAATACTAACACATAATACACATAATAATACGATAATAATTACTTGAAATGTCATATTCTTTCTCATTGATGAATTTAAACAATTTAAAATAATAAACACATGCCATCCAAAAACCAGTTTTCAAACGCCCTCGGCCTTGAATTATACTGGAACAATATAAATATCACCATAATAATCATATTTTTGCAGAGTTTACACTTTTTACATTTATTGCATAATGATCATTTTTATCTATATCGTTATTCTTACAAATATATTAGATAATTATATTTGAACACGAATATATACACATTATTTTCTTTTTATGTACGTTTTTAATTTAACAACGTCTTATTTGAATTTTTTAACTCCAATAAACTATATCGATAAACTAACCCATATCATTCAATCAAATGAAAAAAAATGTTATTAGGGAGTAATAATTTTTATTTTTAGGAAATATTATCTCAAATTTTGTTAAACCAGTCAAAATGAAAACAAAAACAAAAATTCGAAAGCTTTGAGATAATTAATAATTTTATTCTAATGTTAAAAACAATACATAGTAATATATACAATATATGTACATATATGTATGTATATTTAGTTGTAGTATAATATTATAACCTAACCTATACCTATAGTGAATACTCATTATCATCGCCAAGTTGTCTGATTGGTCTCGTTATTTCATTAGCTCGGTAGGAGTTATATATTTAATTACCTTAAATGGTTAAGTACAAAACATAGAATTATATTTTTCAAGTTAAACAAGATATTGTGATGTATCAAAAAATAATGATTTTATATTGGAATAAAATGTAACTGAACAATTTCCATAGCATTTATAAATGACCACAGTAAATAAACCCAAAAAGTAATAAATCAGAGTACAAAAATTACATATATTACATTTTCTGGCGTTTGCTACATTTTTTAGGTTTATTTTTTAATATAAGCTAACCCATGAATCTTACTGGGTAAGTTCATATAAAAACCAACATTTATTTATTAAATTAATGTAACTTACAGTGTTAATTTATAAAAGATGACGAATTTAACATAAATAACAAAGAATTTAGTTATTAGCATAAATTTTAAAACGTTTTCTTATCACATTTTTTTTTAATATAGGCTAATAAGTTACCAGTATTACTAGTTTGTATAAGTATCTACATTTTAATTATTCACTTTTTTTTCATTGCATTCTACAAGTAATTTACTATAATACAAATAAAAGGATTTAAAATGTACGAGTATGCACAATAATACATTAATATATAATATTATATTCATTATATCCATTTATTTATTTAATTATAAAAAGTACCTTACAAATAATTATGATAATGTATCTTAAAATGTCTTCGAAAATCAGAATAAATATTAGCAGAACTATCAAATACTATCAAATTTGTCTTTAATCATACATCTATTACAAACCATTATAGCAAATGTTTTTAACTATGTATTATTATTAATTATTTTTTTACAACATACCTATACATTTTGTTTAAAAAATAAAATAAATATGTTCTAGAAATTCAACTGTTTTAAATGTTATTTTATCAAACTATATTATTTTATAAATTAATTATTTTAGGTGTGTAAATAAAATCTGTTCAAAACAGAATTACGGTTTCATCACTAAAAAAAAATTGTAACCTCACTATGAAAAACAACAATACTGGTATTGAACCTTCGGTTGAGTTACTAGTCTAGAAATAGGACATTTGGTATAACGCCGGTATAAAATAATGTTGACCAAAGTATTCTAGACATTTTAAATATATTTTCAATAAATATATAGTAACAAATAACCTTGTACTAAAATGGCAGGTCAATGGGATGCAAAAGCATATAATTATAACTATCTGTCAAAGCATTATTTTGTATTTATAGAAGCAATTTGTAAAATACTTGTAGAAAGATGTAGTATTAAAATATCTGTATTAAATTCAGTAAATGCTCAGATTTTTTCCTATTTTAATTTAATATACATTTTAGTTAATGTGTGTTGATAGTTAGTCGAGTTATTGTTGATAGGTAGTGTGAATGTTATTTTAAAAACATTTAAAATGTTTTTCCTATAAATAATAAATTGATACTATTAACAATTTAAAGTTTTGTCCATGTATAAATCATATTATATGCAATAAACTTACTAGATTCGTTGTTTATTTTTCAAACAAATCCCTGGAGAAAACATAAATCACATAATAATCCATTATTCCAATACCTAACTTTTTTATTCGGCCTTAATAAAAAACAAATATTTTTAAATAATTATTTAACGGTTTGTGTGAAATCTATCACTCTGGGCTATTTCAAAATATTTTTAAGAATTTATTCGTGTTTGTTTACCATAATTATTATTATTAACATGTTATAGGACAAAGGACGATACTGAAAGGTATACACGGTTTTTTTCGTTCAGGACACCTGACCGCCATAATGGGTCCTTCCGGTGCTGGGAAGAGTTCGCTGATGAATATACTCGCTGGATATGTGTAAGTTTCCTGTTTGCATTGAATAGATGCTTAATATGTGGTTTCTTCGTTTGATACCAACCTCTGTAGGTCATCAGCTGTACGTCTGTTTCCTAAAGAAAAAATAATAATAATGGCCTGCACAATCCTGTATGATCGTGTTGTACGTTACATTGCCTGACCAAGGACCAACCAATAATCGATTGCGTCGCTTATTATTGGATTGTGTTTACCCATTATAAGTACTTTGAAATTCAACATTATTTATAAAATTAAATTAAATTTATAACACTTCAGTATTTTGTTTCCTGATTAAATATATTTTTTAACCTTAATATAAACATAGTAAGTTATATAAATACATAAATAATAGTTATATTAAAATGTAAAACACGTGGAATGATAGTAGTTTAATAGAGCATAGATTAATTAACTACTATTTTGATTTTTTAGAACTAATTAACATGTAAACAAACTTCCTGAAATAATGAGTATTTACTTAGAAAGTTTTAAAATTCTGCTTGATTGACCAACGTTAATTATACTAAATTTAAAGTCTACAATAACTTATTTTAATTTATAAATATAATATTTATAATTTTGACTGATTCTTTTTCAAAATACTTCATAATATAAAATTCTAAAATATCTAAAACTTAATAGGTACTCATAAAACGTCTACATTGATTCTAATACTAAATACCACCTATATTATATAATCAATAAAAAAAAACCCCATTTTTAAATCAGATTGTTTTAATTGTAAAACTAAACAGTTTATAGAATGGATAATTTTTTTTTCAAATTATTTTAGGAGAACTGACATCAAAGGACAAATTCTTACTAATGGCCATCCTAGAAATATGCAACTTTTCAAAAAACTTTCAAGTTACATAATGCAAGAAGACCTGCTTCAGCCCAGACTTACAGTTATAGAATCATTGAGTTACGCAGCTAGATTGAAAATTGGCCGTGAATTATCAAAAGAAGACAAAGACAAAGCTGTAAGTAAAAAATATAGCTCAACTATAATAATAATATTTAACGGTATTATTATTAACAGACAAACATGTGTATACATATTATATACATATAGGTAGTGCCTACATTGTGATTTAAACAATAAAGTTTAATCATATAATAATTATAATACAACACACTTTATTAATTAAGTTATGCACACCAAATATAATCTAAGCATTTATAGAGACATAAACAAAACCATTTCCATTGTAAAAATAAATGTAGTGTGTAACCGACATGAATAGGTATACCAATAATATACCATCATAATTTTGAATTTAAAAGATAATAATATACCTACTTGAAAACAACTGTAATTATTTTTTCCCTTTATATTGTATAATTATTTATTAATTAAACAGTTACAAAGTTGCGATTACAATTTTAAAATAAAATATAAATATTTTAGTTTTTTAAGCAAAATATACATACGCAGTGTCAAAATTAAAGTTTTAATGATAATCATCATATTTGTATTGATTATTTTCTCAAGGGTGAAATACTGGTTACATTACACAACCCGTGTGTACCTTTTCTTCGTCAATCAACACTTACTTATCATGACGCATAGTTGTAAAAATGTTATCTTATTTGACCAAGGGAAAGTGTAATATATAGACATACAATATACATACATTTCAAGTAAATTCGCAAGCAACGAAGTCTAAGATACCCGTTTTCAATCTAAGGACGTAACCTATAACTATTGCCTTGACCCATGCTGCACACATAATGTTATACTAAATATACATATATATATATATATTATATATACATGGATAACATTATTAAACGTGTTATTTAAAATAAATACTGTATAGATTATAATTATTAACATATTATATTACTATAAATAATATTACTACCTATCGAAACTCAGGTAGATATTTGTTTAAAGTTCTTAAAATCTGTGATTATAGACAAAATTATTACAGACATTTTTTATTTACATTCTGATTAAAACATAAATGACTAGGTAATACTAAAATATAATAAAAATAAATGGTACAAAACGACAGCTACAGGATTCAATATCCTAAAAACCTGCAATAATAAATAGTTATAATAAAATGTTAAAGTTTAGAATAGGTATTGCAAAAATTAGTCCGTTTTCTCTTTGTATCTAGTTAATAACATATAGCAGAGTACTTTTACCACTGGTCAAAGCAGCGTGAAACTCAACAACTTAGACTAGTTTGCTAGTAAATTAGTAACACATCTTGAATTCTACGTGGCATAAGAATTTTACAATATACGAATTATATTCGCCTGATGATGTAGGTAATGTCTGACTTGTTTTGATTTGTCATGATAATGTTTATACTTTTTTATTTTTATTTTATTAAGCTTTAAAACGCAATTAATTATTCTTGTAAACAATTCATTTCAAAACATAGGTAATATAATAATATATAAACTGAAATATTTAGTTCGAAAAATATGATACATATCCATGTAAAAGTGCTTTGATTTATTCTTATATCATGAAAAATATTCACATAATCTATTCAAATATTTTAGAACAGACACTATAAATAAAATTCAACAAAATATCATGTAATTCATATTATATACGTGAATATTTTGTACATTTAATTAGACTTGTAAATTATATAAAATTAATAAACACATCGCCATGACTAAATATTCTGTATATTCAAATAATTATTTAATATAGATAATAGATACCTTTAGATACTAAAAAATAATATTTAGTGAAGAACATACAATTAATATCTCATCATTCTATGTAAACTATTTAATTTTTTCTCAAAATTGTGAGTGTTTCATCAGAAACTAATAAATACGTAATAAGTGTATTTAAAATAGTTTGCATTTATTAAATAATTTGTAATGCTATTTCGAAATAAGCATGCGGACATTGATAAATATTTTATGCAACTTGTAAATTATTATATTTTTTTTTTTAAACTGGTTTCCTGTAAGTATACAAAAATAAATATCTTAAGAAATTTAACTAACTAAATAATCTAAGAACTGATACTTTGTTTTAAGAGCAAACATTGCTATTAATTATTATGTAAAATATTTCACGTTTTTCGATTTTTATCATTTATAAGTATTTACTTTTATAATATATATAATAAATAATAATATACTTACATGCACACTATAATAATTATAGTCTAATTACTTTTTTTATTTTTTTTTTATTATTATATTTGGTTTTAAATTTTAAATTTAACTATCTTAACCACACAAATAAAGTACTTACCATAATATCATAATTATTAAACATTTAAAGGAGTAGACAACTGAGTAGAAATTCTGTTAGCGTAAACATTTGAATCATTCTTTAATAATAATATTATAGAACACTTCTATATGTCTTAAACTATGAACTTTTATAATAAGAAAATACTATTTACATCATTTTAAATAACACTATTTAATAATATAAAATAACAAATAACTAAGGGAAAAAGCTCAAGAACAAAATTATAAATTGTGAAAAAAAAAATACTTTTCTACTACAATTTCCTGCTAAAATATTAAAAATTTCAAAAATTATATGTTTTCATTTTTATCGAATTGTTAATACTTATCTATGGACTTACTTAAGCAGCAGTTTTTTCGTCCAAAAAAAATGATTACAGACCAAATTATATGAATCATATATTAAAAATGACTTGCATTCAGAAAATTTAATTTATCTTCATTAATTTAATTGGTCATTTAAGCACGAAAGTTGTGTTACCTACACCAATATTATAGTAAACAAATAAACAAAATTATATTCATATTAAGCTAATGATAATTACAATGTTTTTCCACAAACTCATCACTAGAAAAAATATTACAACATCTGATCAGTGGAGCTATACATAAATAATGTAACTATTAATGGCTGTATATAGTGTATATGTATCATGAATGACGTAACGGTATATTATAATATATTAGGTATGTGTGGTATATACTTACTCATGGTGTATACGTTTACATTTTAAAACGTAATATTGATATTATAAGATATTATTTCCATTCATAAAAGAACCTACACAAATAAGTAATAATATTAATAACATTTTTATTTTTAAATATATTACATTTTACAATCATATTAAATGGATAATAAATTTAAGATTTTTCTGAGTTACATAGGTTATTCAAGAATTAAGAAAATTATTCTGAATAGGTAGGTATCCATGTATTAAGTATAAATATGATAAAATACAAATAAATTTAAAGAAAATTATTTATTATAAATTTAGCGTATAAATAGTAGTATAGTAGTTTTACATGATAGGTAGGTACCTACTTTTGTGGCGTTTTATTGCATTAATCTAAACGTACAACTTGTATAAACTCATAACTAGATCTCGGATTTTAAAGCATAATAATTAATAAGCAACTGGAAAAGCACACGATTGTTTAAAAAAATCAAAATGTAGCATATTTATTTTTGAAATAAGTAAAAAAAAAAAGCATGACCAAAAATTAACACGAACCAGTTTTAAAAATGAACAAAAAAATTTGAAAAATTTGAAAAAAAAAAATTAACTACTATGTATTTCCCTAGATTTTCGGTAGTGAAACTGACTATTGTCCGACAGAATATTTTTATTACGTATTTCAGTACGTAGCAAACGAACTCTCTACATCCACTGAAGTGATCGGTGCATACTTCATACAAGAGATTTAAAACTACAACACTAAATCTTATATTTTGAAATGGTCGACATCGATGTTATAGGCATACTGACCTTATAAGTACGGCAGGCTATATTATGTAGATCGATAATCTATATTCTATACGTTTAATACATTTAATAAACAAGCCGATAACGAAAACAATAATAATCCAATATCCGCATTCTGGGTTTTTACATTAATTATTATTATTTTTTTTTTCATTATTACAATGGCATAATAAACATTTAAAAATTTACAGCTGGAATAATTGAAAAAAAAGCATTTACAAAAAAAAAATACAAAAAACCAAAAATAAATTGGTTTATTTAGAATCAGAATGACGTAAAACGAATTTATGTATAAAAATTAGATTTCTATCTCATGTATAAAAAAGAAGCATATATGCTTTAAAATCCGAGCCCTACTCATAACTAATCAACTACCTACTCGTCAAACATTCAGTTTATTTTCAAATAGTTAAAATTATGTAAAAAAAAAATATATGCAAAAACATTTATTATTTTCAAGATAATTGTTCACCATTGAGTAATCACTATAAGTCATTACTAATTACGTAACAGCCGTTTGGAATACAGATAATAATATGCAAACATCAATATTTCTAAAACTTTTAAATTTCTTGTTGGAAATTCTTAGTAATAGTTTATTAAAAAAATACCTACCATTGCTGATAATACAATTTTAGACACCAACCTGACAAAGATTTTAATATAAAAGGTCCCAATATTTATATATAGGAATACAATTCCAATAAAACCACACATTGCATCAACAAATTTAATAGTCTTGTGTTTTTTTTTTTTTAATATTAATGAGCATAATAAATATTTGACAATATATTGTCGTATTTTTTGGTGAATTAAACTCAATAAATATTTAGATTAATGCATTATGCAATATGCATGTCCTTATGTAGACAGAAACTGTTATAATAATAATATAATAGGTACGTATTAAACATATGCCAATGATTTTGTTATTTATAAATCGTAACATTCGTAACTACTAACTATTATAGTATTATAGTTCCAATATAAATATACAGTTTGTTCACCAATTTAGAGAACACTGAATTTCTCGGCCGGGTTTTTTTTTGAAAAAATGGACTTTTTTTACAAATTAGTAGTATATAAATACACATGCCATATGTCATGCCACATAACCTGGGCTAGAAAAACTTTTCTTTTGCATAGCAACACCTATTTTAAACACCATATTCGGATAGGCCTATTTTTTTAAGCAATTTTGATGTATCAACTATGGTTCTAAATTCAAAATAGACTGAATGAGAGCCAAGTCAATTTTAATAAACAAAACATTTTATATTATTTAATATTATTTATAAAAATTTATAAACCACTTATAATTAATTCTTATTGGTTATTTTTGAATATTTGTACGTATTTTTTTTTAGAAGTGTTATAATTTTATACCCATATTATGTTAGTCTTTTTTATGACACTTCTAAAAAAAAAAAAAAAGTACAAATATTCAAAAGGTAACCAATAAGAATTAATTTTAAATAATTTTATACATTCTTTAAAATAATAAAAAAAATGTATTATTTATTAAAATTGACATGGCTCTTAATCAGTCAATTTTTAATTTAGAAACATAATTGATACATCAAAATTGCTTAAAAAGAATAGGTCTATGCGAATATGGTGTTCAAAATAGGTGTTGCTATTCAAAAAAAAAAAGTTTTTACTGAGCATGCGCAGACCAAAATTTCAATATATTTTTAAATGTATCGAAAAATGTATATTTATATACTACCAATTTGTAAAAAAAAATTGATTTATTCCATAAAAAAGTCCAGCCGAGAAATTCAGTGTTCTCTAAATCGGATCACATGTATAAGACGTAGATACAAGTAATTAGGGGAAATAAAGCTGAATGATAGCTTGATTATAATGTAAAATATTTGGAACCTATGAATTAAAATCATTCAGTCCTTTTTTTTTTTTAGTAAAGTAAACAGACATATTGGATTTACCTGCAATAACGTAACCAATGCTATTTCTTTCGTAACATATTACTTCGTTACCTGTGTAACTCTTAATCCCATGCACTCCTACTTACACATTTATGAGCTATAAACTAAACAATTAATTGATTCTTTCTAGGTGGACGAGGTGCTGGAACTTTTAGGGGTATCAGTGTGCCGTAACACATACGTGGAGAAATTGTCTGGAGGTCAGCGCAAACGTCTATCCGTGGCACTTGAATTGGTCAACAACCCACCGGTGATATTTCTAGACGAACCCACCACGTGAGTACCTATCATAAAAAATTATAATAATATTATAATGTTGCAAACAATCTATGTCTTTTGATCCTAAATTTTTATAACCAATCGAATTGTCAAACGAGACTATATTATGAATCAGGCGCTGATTACCAAGACAAACTATAGATATAAGTGAGTTCAGTGAGTTGGTCATGGTGGCTCGAGGTAAGGTATTTTTCGTACCAAATTCCGCGTACGACCTACTTATTACCTATAATGCACTTTTTATTATGCATCCGATCATCGGCGGAATCTGTGAAAAAATATATATTCCTGCGCAAATTCAAATCTTATGTACATGTTATTATGTACAGGGTAACTAGAAAGTATAAACGTATTTTTACACCATTAGTATGCGGATGCCGTGTTTGTTATAATATATGTGTCGCGTAAGTACACTCATACTCCATAGTACTTACAGAACACGTTTCAGGCAGCTTTCTAGACAGCCCGCAAAAAATATAATATAATAATACTGGTACAATATTATTATTATACACACGAATACATAAATATTATATTCAGTCGACCGCTAAACAAGTTTGATTGTCAAGGTCGAAAGTCGAAAAACATCGCGTCCATGCCTCTACACCTAATAGCTATAATGTATATCATATTAAAATTTTATATAATTAAACCTGTTGCGTTTCCAGTGGGCTGGACATTGTGGCGATAAAGCAGTGCGTCACCCTGTTGGTCGATCTCGCCAAACAAGGAAGGACCGTGGTGTGCACCATTCACCAGCCTAGCTCATCGCTATTTCACATGTTCGACCACGTGTACATGCTGGCCCGAGGCTCTTGTATATACAACGGCTCGCCAAAACAATTGGTGCCGTTCCTGGCACAAGTCGGGCACGTTTGCAAGCCCACGCACAATCCAGCAGATTTTGGTAAGGCATTGATGTTATCCGATTCGTTTTTTGACTATCAATATTATAATATAAGGCCCGAATTGGTATGCACTAATATAAATCCATGAAATACTGATGAATGCACTAAAAAAAAATAGTGAAATATGCGAGTAAAAAAAATTTGGTTTCAAATTAATAGCAAACAACTTACAGCAATGTTTCTACTTTGTTTTTGCATTACTACATTATTTAAATTTCCACAAATCTGATATGCAACTAGCTCTTTGGTTATTCACTTCCGCGAAGATATAAAATGTCCAAAATCTTTATATTTTTTTTGATTTATAATAAATAGGGTGGTTGACCTTGAGTGAAAATTTACATAAATCGACATAAATATCCGATTTTTATTTTTTTAGTTTTTATAAGTCTAGATGAGAATGTGAGACGATTTTTCATCAATATCAGCAATTCCTTGGATATGCTTTTCCGTTTAGAAATGTTCTAAAACAATGAATCGATTTTCACACGTGACTTTAACATGCCATTTTTACAAAATAAAATAAAACTGTCCGAAGACAATACTATTTCGCTAAATTTGTGAACAAAAACTAGTAAATTACTAGCTTTTGAAAGTTTTTCTATTTTAACTTTTAATGATAAAGCATTTAATTTTAGAAATAGTAATGTTTACTTTCCACGTTTGCAACTGACGACTTACAACTAATATGATTTCAAACTTAAAGTTTTAACTATCAATTTATTATTTTATAAGATTTAGTAAACGTATAAATAATTTGTACCTATATTTTATACTGTTCATTATCATTTATCACGATAAAGATTGACATTGATCACGCGTACAGATAAAAAAAATACCAGATCCATAATATGCACGAGACAAATAAAAATTAAATTATTTTTATTCTATGAAAATTTGACTTAAAACTATGTTAAGTTTTAAAATAGCACATTATGCAATACAAGTTCCAAATATGGTTTTAAAATTCTTACAAAGAAGTATGGTCAAAAACCGTGAAAATATTGTCTGCTTTCTTGACATACAGCTCGATCGACTAGAAAAATTATTCAAATACATACAAATTCGAGCCCTAATTATTATGACTATATAGTTTTCGTGTTAACAACTATTAAGTGGTCTATAAATCAACCATAATAATGAGGGAGATCATCGTGGTAGATTATACAAAATCCTTAGTACTTACTCTGATCAGAGTGTATACAGGTATTTAACATATATTTTATGAGTTTAAACATAGCACTACGTGACTAGAACAATAAGTCGATTGCCGCGTCTACCTCAGGTGCTCTTCGGAAATGGACGGTGGTTCAATGACAACATTTCTTGTTCTACGTCACGAATTTCTAGTAAAACTGAACTTAACGTCATACATTAATTGTAGTTAGTATATTAGATACATAGTATGTACATTGTATATTAGATAACCTATACACTGAATCAAAGAATATACCATAAATAAATCTCAATGACAATGACTGGTTATTATAACCATAATTACTATTATAATATTATATGGCAAGCACATTTGTGGCTTAACGAGTTATAACTCATACGCTGACATCAAAAAAAAAAAGTCTTATCCTCTTATAAGGAAATATAAAATTAATACATAGGTAGTAAGAACTAGATAATAATATTTACATTAAAACAAATCTTTTATAGTATATAAACCATTAAAAGTTTATATCTAGGTACGTTAAGATAAAATGTACCCATAAATAATACAAATCATAAAATCTATAAACATGATTGAGCATAGAAAATTATATTTAATGTTGCCACATTTAAACCGAAATTTTGTAATTATTTATAATTAAATTTGTTGGCCGATTGCCAGTAAGTTTGATGATATAACCTAGATTATGTATGAAGTAAATTTCGGAGAAGTACACGGGGAAAAAAAACTTTTGTTATGGTGTTTATAGATTTAGTCGATTTATATGAGATATTTATCCTCCTTATCCTGAAAACACAAACGGAAACTCTGACTAAAATAATTCAAATTAACATAATTTCATAGAATTATTACCAACCGCTAAAAAAATAAAAATAAATATGATTAAACACAAGAACTTTCAACCAATATTCAAATTATAAAAATATTGTAATACTGTATTTTTCTATTCTATTTAAAATAAACAGATATAGATATAAGTAACAATTTTAATTTCACTTCTTACAATGACCAAGTTAGGTTATTAATATATTATTAATGACAAGTCAATAATAATATATTACATATAACCATAACTTACTATTTTTTAAATTCTCACCATATTTGTATTATTATAATTATTTGAATTAATGTTTTTTATACAATATACTATAACATAACTGTATAGAACTGTTTAACATTTGACAAATTGACAAATGGCAACATCGTAAAAATATTTATGATCAAACAAAAAAAAATTATTGTACTACTATATCCTTAGATGCGCCGACAATTTGCTCAATCGTGTTGTAAAAAGTGTTAAAATATGTTCAATCGTGTGATAGCTCATAAATCATAATATCACTCATAAAGTGGTGTGTATATACAAACGTTTTGTAAAAAGAGATGGATCAATGTAAAAAACCTTAACAATATATCATTTCTTTTTTTAAAATATCTACTGTCAATAATGCAACCATTCTAATTGAATTCATTATTTTTATTCTATCTACTTTAATTTTTAAAATATTGAAAACACATCTATTATTATTTTTCTAGTCATAATATGTAGCCATATTTTACTTAATCAATCAACTTAGTTTACTAAAATATTAAAAAAAAAAAAAAAAAACCATAAGCATTTATTACTACATATTATTAACTAAAAGTAATCAAAAAGTCCAATGTAACATATAGTTTTGATTTCGATTTCATAATTATCTCAGATGATTGAGAGCCATTACAACCTTGAAGTAAATAAATCAAATTTGGAATGCTCTTTAAATCTTAACACTTACGTTAAATGGCAATTAGCCTTATTACAAGTTGTTTTACGATTATTACTGAGCTAATACAAATGTAAAATAATAAATATATATTTTCATTTTAAAATACTGTCTTTTACGTCCCTATATTACAGTATTAAATACAATTCAGAGTAAAACATAGTAAACCATAAAATAAAATATTATTTTTGTTTCAGTCTTCGAAGTATTAGATAACGATACTATAGTCGACCTCACAAGAGAAATCCAAAATGGAAAAGTAATATTATGTGATGATTTGGATGAAATGGAAAATGGAATGGCAACTTCCAAACTTTGTAAGTTACCCTAACTCTTTGCAAAATATTTGTATACACATCTTATTATTTATAAGATTAATAATTAAATAATGGATTAAAATTATTATCTAAATTATTTATTTATTTAGGTCGTAACGACACACTTATTACATTACCACCAGTCTTCGATGATGAATTAGATAAATCTGAAGCAGAATACCCATCATCTTTCGGTACACAGTTCTCCATACTGTTGGCAAGAAAATTCAAACAATTTTTTAGAAATACCGTAAGTTAAAACATACCTAACATTTTTTTAAACACTTAATCTTTAATTCTGTCTTACATAATTATTGGAATTTTCAATACAAAATCCTTTAAAAATAGTTAGTATTTCGCACTATTTTGATCACAAATTCATCCCTTTCCAACATAATCATTATTCATTAAAAATAAGCAATTCCGTTAAGATTCTTACTATTTTTATGGGTACTATTAAATTTTTTATATACAGACTGGACTGTGGATATCATTTTTCCATCATACGTTCTCAGCATTACTTCTTGGAAGCATTTACTATGGAATCGGACAAGATGGAAATCGACCATTTGAAAATTTCAAGTTTTGTATCAGTGTAATCGTTTTTTTTGTTTATACTCACGTTATGGGTCCAGTACTTACATGTAAGTTAACAGTTAAATATTAATTATTAATAAATTATTAAATCATTATTGATTTTTTAATGATTATTATTTTATATATTATACAGTTCCATCTGAAGTTAAACTATTGCGGCGAGAATACTTTAATCATTGGTATAGTCTTAAATCATACTTTTTTGCATCTACTATTACATCATTACCAAGCATGGTAAGTAAAAATATTTTATAATGCTTGAAAATATTTGGTTTACATTGTGCTTTATACATTTCCTTTCAGATATTATTTGGAACATTGTTTCTTTTAATTGTATACTTAATGTCTGCACAACCAATAGAGTGGATTAGATTCAGTCAGTTTATGGCTATAGGACTATTTACTGGTTATACATCTGAAGGATTAGGTGTACTCATAGGATCATCTGTAAAAAATTCCGTAAGTGAAATTATCCATATAATATAAATAAATTAATATAAAAAAATATTTATTACAAAAAAAAAAAATAGAAAAATATTGATTTTTAGATTCTGAACGGAGTGATGAATGTATTGATTTTACGATGTGTTTTTTTTTTGTGTCTGTCACCACGTTTTGGAGCAGTAAAAGTGCTTCGATTTTAAAAAGTGAACCCTGTTTCTGATAGGAAAGTAAATCTAGTTGGTACTTAGGGGGGGTCAAAAGTAAAAAATTTCCAATAGTTTTCAAAAGCGTCAGGAAAAACCCTAAAAAAGTACTAGAAAAACAGGAATGTTTATGCAAAACCAGTTTTAGACAAAATCGATTTTTTTATATGGTTGTAATTCAAAAAAAAATCACTATAAATACTTGAAAATTTCACCAAATATTTTTATCAGTGTTATCTATATACAGTTAAATTTTCAAAAATGTTTGACTTTTTTTGAGTAGTTTATAGACCACTGAAATTTTAGAGTTTTATGAGAATTTTTTTTTGAAGTGTCGATAAAAAAATTTTTGATGACCAAAAAATTTTGAAAATTTAATACAAGGTTTCTTATGAGTTGTTCTTATTGTAGCTAAAAAAAATTAAAAATCGTTAGTTACAATGTTTTTTATAAGCGTTTATAGTTAAAATTTTTACGAAATCTGTCGAAAACGCGAAAATTTGCAAGTAATTTTGAAGTTGAAAAATCATAACATTTTTCGTGTTTATAACTAAGGATTAAAAATACAACACTAAGTTTTCCATAAGTTTGACTTCAAATATCTATAGAGAAAACTCGACGCATCATTATAGGAAAAATTTAAAGCGCGTTTGAATTTTAAATTTTTACGAAATAGCGTAACGATAACGATTTATCCCAAACGATTTTAAATATTTTGTTATTATTCAAAAAGTATGAGTCATAGATACTTGAAAATTTCACCAGTTATTTAGATTAGCATTTTTCTTTACATGATTTAATTTTCAAAATATTTTATCTTTTTTTTTATTTATAGACAACTGAAATTTTCAATTTTTCTGAAAAATCTTTTTTGAAGTGTCGATAAAATTTTTTTGGCCCTATCAAAATACTTGAAAATTTAATCCAAAATTCCTCATAAGTTATTCTTATAGTGATTAAAAAATTATAAGAATACATATGCACAATTTTTTTTTTATTAGCATTTAAAGTTCAAATATTGACAAAAATTTGTCAAATTCCTGAATATTTGCAAATTATTTTGTAGGTATAATTCATAAAAAAATTTGTATAAGTAGCTAAGAGTTGAAAATTTAATACAAGATTTTTCATAAGTTTACCTTACAATAATTATAAAAGAACTTAAATTTTGGTGTATTCAGGCCATTAAAACATAAACAACCTTTTTAACCAACCATTCGAAGTTACATTCTAGGCTGACAAATCTTCTCCGTTCAGAATCGTTTTTCGTATACAATGATAACTATCAATGGATTCAAATTTAACACTCCTATAATTTATAATAATGATCCACACGGCACCTAATATACAGCAGAGCGGTACTCACTTGCCCGCTTTTTTATATTTCAATAAAAATAAACAGTAAAATGTATAACTACATAATAATTTTTTTTAATTAATTAATGACTGTAAACAAATTGAAGTACATATTTTAATAGTTTACAACAATATTATTAACGGCACTTTAAACGAAGACGATTACACAACATATTGTGTTACTCCATTATATATAATGAAGTGATGAAAAACCAAAATGTATGTATTTACATATGTTGTCAATTTTAGAGCGAAAAAGCCAACATTTCTAAATTTTTGAATATTTTTAGGTATCCGTGTAATATCTCCGAAAAATAAAGTTTTTAGAAAACAATTTTTTCACTTTAAATTTTTAGCAGATGTATATATATATATATAATATATATATATAAATTTTTAGCAGATATATATATATATATTAAGTCAACTGCTTAATACTTTATACAATAAGTATAGTTCTCATTTTACGTATACTTTTCAATTACAAAAATCAGAAATCGAATAAATTTAATTGTTAAAAAAACAAATGACTGGTCCGTTAAATTATTAATACTATACTGTTATATAACTCATAACACATAGTATATTTGAACTCCCTAATTTATGTCTATCAATGATTAAAACACTTCATCGATTTTAACTACTATAAATCTCTAACCCTGAAACTTAACCGTTAAAACTGCCGATTTTTATCGCATCATCATCATATGTTTAATAATTTAATATTATAATAATTCCCATTATCGTCGTCGATTCAATAAATTTAAGGTATTATAATAATATTGTTTGTTTGTCACGCGCCACGTGCAGACCGGCGCCGTGATGACGCCCGCGCTTCTGGCGCCAATGCTCGCGCTGGCCGTGTACGGCATGGGCTACGGGCTGGCCATCGAGCCCATCATGGAGTCGCTGATGGCCACCAGTTTCCTGAGGTACGCGCTGGTCGGCGTGTGCACTTCGCTGTTCGGCAACGACCGGGCGGACATGCCCTGTCAAATAGACGATCTGTACTGCCACTACAAGAGCCCGAACCTGCTGCTCCGGGACCTGGGCATGAGCGGCCGGTCGATCGTCAACCAATTCATCGGACTGGCCACGTTCGGACTGTTCTTCAGGCTAGCCGCGTACTACATCATCAAGCTGAGAATGATGAACAAACCGCTACGCAAGATACCGCTGTACTTCAAGAAGTTCTTGCGAGGCTAAACGATGATCCTCCGGAGGCTGTGACGCGAGCAAACTCATTGTCGGTCGACTTGCCCGTGTCCGTTATCATCGTTATTTTGTATGTTATGCAAAATGTTAATATTATAGTGCTCGGGCCCAAGTCACTTCATCGACTTGGACTTGATCGACACCGTACATGTATATAAAATGATATAGTATATTATATTGTAACAGCGGTACATCCGAAAACAGGAGCAACAGTTGCAATTGTGAATAATAACGATGACACGCTACAGCAGTTGCTGTATTTTATATTTATTTTTATACCATCGATTTTTATCACTTTTTGAGAATAATCGGCATAATATTAAGTTATATTTTGTAAGTTGTATTTATGTATAATATTTATGTGTAGTGTGTACCTATAGTGCCTACCTACGTCTTGTTTTGTTTTGTTTTGTATTTTTTTTTTCTACAATTTATACCTATTACGAAGTGTTTTTAGTATTTTCAGTGTTCAAAAACTTTTCGTAATTGTCCACAAACAGCTTTAGCTCCTAAAACATAAATTTTTAATTACAAAAACTCATCTGGTTATATTATACGAAATATTATATAGCGATGATAATTTGTACATTGAGCCGTGGAAATATTTTTATCACCAACCTCTTGTTTTTTTCTCAACGATTCGTCTATCAACGGATCGGCATAATTAGTGTCGTTCAATGGATCTGTATTCTCTTTACTCGATGCGTGTGTGCCTGATTCTATTGAAATCTATAAATGAAAAACATAATTTAAGAATTAAAATAAATAAAACCAACATAGATCAACTATCACCTATCATCGTTGATAAACACTGTTATTTATAAATACATCATATGCGGAGTTTATACACTATAATCAATAATGTTTTATATATAAACAAAATACATTTTATATTTAATTATTATTTATTAATTTATTATATTTTCTATTAAAACACTACCCGGCATTTATTTATTAGAAAATAACAATGTTATATTAAATGGATGGTGTTTATTTATATATATATAATATGCTAATGTATTATTGAATTTAAATAAAACCACAAAATTAGTTTAAACATTTTAAATCATGTTGTTTGTTTTAATATTTGTTAAAATTCTTCTGGATGTTCAAAATAAAACAACTGATATACTTCCCTAACTAAAATTATGATAAGTAGTAAATAATTAATAATATTATTTAAATTAAGTACAAATAGAAATAAAGAATATTGAACATATTTAATTAAAGTATATGTTTTTAGATAAAGACTAAAAAAGTTCATGCGTTGTTTTGATTATAACAATAATAAATCAACAAAAATTATTTTTGATTTTAAATGAAACCTAACCTTTTTAAACTCTTCCCAATAGCAATTATAAAGTCAAGTTCAATTTCAAATTTTATTTTCAAAAACGGTTGGTAAAAAAATTTTCACTCGCCAAAAGGTTTATAATTATAATATTATATCGTTTCTAGCAAGTTTTTCGCAAAAAATTCCTTAATTTTTTATAAGCATCTGAACTTAAAATTTTGAGAAATGTTGTAAATCCAGATAAAAATCATTTCGTATTTAAAAATTTCTAAAATGCTTAGTATTCTCATACCTAAAATTTGATAATTTAATACCAGGTTCTTTTTGAGTTATTATTTAAGCTTTTTAAAAATATTAAAGCTATATTATAAGATTTTTTTATAGACATTTGAAGTTTAAACTTAAATAATATTCAAACAAAGAATAATTATTTTGTTGTACCTAAAATATTATTTATTGGGACTTGAAACTTTTACTTAAATATACATACACAATGACATTTGTTTAGATTAACTTTAAGCTAATGGTATAACAAAGTTTGTATTGACATACTAAGAACCTATTTACACCGTTTTACGGTAAGGAGGTATTGAACTCAAAATTTAATCAAAATAATTTAATAACAAATTAGAAATCTTAAAATAAAACAAAAATGTCATTGTATTTTATAAAATTTCATAATAGTACAATATACATAAAAGTTTTAAGTTCTTACCAATAATGTTTATAAATTTATATAAATTTATTTTTTGAATTTTTACACGTATTAATATAAATTACATTCTGTAAATATATATATATATTTATTCACACTAAGTATAAATGATGTATAGGGTGAGTGGTGGCTGTAAGTTTGATTGAAGAATCCATCCAAAGATGGAACTCCATGGAATGTAAAGTGGTTTTTAATCAGTCAGAAAGTCACGACTCCTAATGTTAAATATAGATAAATAAATAATATAGCATAGGTAGTTATTGATAGTTTAAATAAGTAACTTCGTCTACATTTAAACTTCAAATGCATTTAAAAAAAATTGTACCTATATGCGTTTTAATATTATATATATATATAGATTACAGATATAAGAATAATTTATGTTGAATCTTATATTAAACCTTCAAGAATTTGAATGAGTGAATAATTTTTTAAGGACATTTAAACAAAATAATTTATTCAAAAAATTTTAATTTATCATGCTTTATAAATAGCACAAAATATTTTGAAAATTATACCATGTAATTATATAAAAAATTATAATATAAACATTTTGTAAAAATTTAAAGTTCCTACAGGCTACAATTATCACTTTTGAATAACAAAAAAAAATAATCTATATTGTTAATCATTGAATTCAAAATAAACACACACATTACAGTGACTTGCTAAATAACAAAGTACATTTGCACCTAACGTACAGCATAACAAATACCTATACTTTCCCCTCTAATTTTTTTCCATTTGGATTTTTAATAACATTACTAATATAATATTTATCTAGTTATAGTAATTTTATTTTGGTAATATATTATACAAGCATTACTTTATTGTAAATTATATATTTCTTATAATATAATAAATGCTAAGATAAATTAACTATACGATATATTATAGTCTACATAGGCTTTATTATCTTGACCTTCAATTTCAAACTCATTTGTTTAGTACCTTCCAGATTAGAATTATAATGTATGTCATGATTTTATAAGTGCTATTTAAAAATACTAGTTTGTTTAGATAACTAGGCGATTAAAACAATTTCTATAATTAATCTCTTAAGCATTATGTTTAAGTGATTTATGTCTATCAAGAAACCAGTTAAACGCCTTTAATACCTTCACCTTTATTTCAATAGGAAAATAGTGTGTCTACACTCAAACATTAACTTTCTCTAGGAATCCTGATATCATGAATTCATAGACAATATAGAGATTTCTCTCGAAATTATTGCAAGAAATCACACAACACATCAGATTAGTAGATTTATATATTTTAGAAAAAAAATCTACAATCTCTTTTGTGATAATTTTATGGCCATTGTAGTCTGTAACCTTGACTTTCAAATAAATTATTTATTGAACTATTTCATATTGTATAATGTATATACCAAATAACTAATGCATAATATGTACCTATTATAACTTATAAGGGCACTAAAAATTGCATATTCAGCTAATCAAGAATATTTTTGGAATTTAAAGTTTTAATAACAACAATTTTTAAAACTATTCTAATGATGTTCATTTTGAGTATTCTTTCAAAATTATTTTATAATTTACAGTATTTATTATAAGAACTTTGTGTATTATGCTACTCATAAATCATAATATATTAAAAAAAATTTTAGAAAAAATCTTAATTTATATTCGTATAGTAAACACAAGACACCTCCAATGAGTTTAAAAAAACTACAGCAAGTAAGATTTTTTTCACGTTCCTAAAAACAAATTACACCGTAAAAAACGGTGGAAAAAAGGTTAATAACCTTCAAATTACTAAGTTTAATTTAAATATTGAATTGCTTTTTGGGTGCTTATTAATTCTGTATTTGCAGAAAATAATTTTCTTTTGATTTTACTCCTACAACTATTCAATTCGATATTGTACTACAAAATAACTAATTAGTGATATGTCCATTAACCTGTTTAAAATTTGAAACAAATATGTTCTTATACTTATGCATTGATCTAATGCTCCCAGCTTCATTGAGATTGTCTATTTTTTCAAAACAATCAAAACCTGCAGGCACTAAAAGTGCTTTATTTGAATCATAAATATGGTTTTTTCTGAAATAATAACATAATTAAAATGTAGACAACAAAATTTGAAGGACGCATAAGTTAACTTACGGATAAGGAGTTCCAAACCCATAATGTGACATCATCTCCTTAGATACCTTCACAAGAATTGTGTCGTTAACACTATAGAAAATCAACGAAGCTCCCCAAGTGTGTGCTACATATCGTAAACACTGGCACAACACACGTTTTTTTGCAGGTTCAAAATTCTAACAAGTTTAATTATTAGTATAAACAATAATTTGCAAGTAGATATTTTATAATATAATATAATATACGATATAGCCAGCGACACCAATAATAAATGAAAAGTATAATTATATATAAAATTAATATATAATTCATATTGTGTAATACTGTAATTTTATAATTTTAAATTAAAATAGGTATAAGATATCAATTAATATCACTGTTTTACTTAATATCGTTCGACATGTCACATCGTATAATTACTAGTAACTACGAACTAATAATTGACTATTTATCTACATATATTTATTTATTTTTTTAACTACATCGTTATATCTTCTTTATAAATTCCTAAAATATCAAATAATAGCTGTGCCTATCAATCATTAATCAATAGGTACATACTTTTTAAGTTAAGTTAAAATAAGAAATTATTATTTTTTGACATTTAAAAATTTCTAAAATGCATACCTATGTATTGTATATAATAATGATGGGTTTGAAATTCCAACCGGAGTAATGAATATACTAATCTTATATTTATGTGAGTTTTTTTATTTTTTTTTTTTTGTAAAAAAATATACTCTAAATATCAACGTTAATAGAAGTCTCCATTGGCAAATCGGATATAATCGGTTACTTTTGGAAGATCAAAGTTGAAAATTCTCGGTACTTCTTAAAATAATTGGAAAAACAAAAAAGGTTGAAACTAGGTAATGTACTTTAAAATAAACTCTATTGTACGTTAGAAATCAAATGTATCCCGTCATTTAGTGAACTGTAATAGATGAGTTTAACTTGAATTCAATCATAAATCATTATACATGATAAAAAAGGTAGGCAAGTGGGTAACGCTCTGCTGTATAGTGGTTATCGAGTGGACCTCAGACATAGAGTAGATCACTATATGAATGAGTTAAATTTAAATCCAATAATAGGTATCGTTGTGTACGAAAAACGATTCTGAACGGAGATGGTTTGTCATCCTAGGGGCTAAGACGCTAAGATAATAAATATTTTCCATTGGGTGGTGAAAAAGGTGGTTTATGTTTTAATGACACGAATACCCCAAAATTAAATCTTATAAAAAACAATGCTAATTTAAACAACTGGTGTGTTTTAACTTTCTACGACTAGTAATTTTTAACTATAACATTATTTTATAGTAAATCGTTATTTTATGCATGAATTTTGGATATCGTACAAATTTAAATGTAAGATAAAATTGTTTTAATTGGCCAACCTTCAACTTCTTTTATGATTATTGTAAACCAAACTTATGAAGAATCTTTTATTAAATTTTCAATTCTTAGCTACCTACTTAAACAAAAATTTTTATATGCTATAACTACAAAATGATATGCAAATGTTCATGATTTTAACGAATTTCGACAATATTTGAACTTCAAAAGCTAATAAAAAAAAAAAAAAAAAAAAAAATGTTCCTATGCATTCTTATAATTTCTGAATCACTATCAGATTAACTTATTAGAAACTTTGTATTCAATTTTCAAGTATTTTAACTTATACTTTTTGAATAATAACAAATATTGAAAATCGTTTGGAGATAAATCATTATCGTTACACGATTTCGTTAAAATTTAAAATTAAAACACTCATAACATTTTTCTTATAATGACGCTTCAAGTTTTCTATATGGTTATTTGTAGGAAAACTTAATATTGAATTTTTTAACCTTAGATATAAATACGAACAATTTTATGAATTTTCCACTTGAAAATTACTTGCAAATTTTCACAATTGTGACTAACGATTATTTAACTAGAATAAGAACAACTTATAAAAAACCTTGTATTTAAAAAAATGTACTCTGAAAAATCGAAAATTTCAGTTTTCTATAAATAGATAAAAAAAAAGCCAGAATATATTGAAAATTTAATCGAGTATAGATAACACTAATATAAGTGATATAGTGAAAATTTCAAGTACCTATTTACAGTACTTAATTAAATTTTGAGTTACAACTATAGAAAAAAATCGGATTTTTCGAAAACTGTTGAAAAATTCTTACCTTTTACCTTTATAATACACCAAGGATATTCACTTTGCTATCTGAATCCACCCCTGAAGTTTAAAATTGAAACATTTCGTCAAGTTATGCTGTAGGTAACTCTCTATCTTCACCACAAGCATAGCTTTTAGAAGATTGATAATCCAAATTAATAATGCAAATTTTTATATATGTTTTTTTTCAGATAATAATAAAAAATAATAATAATAAATCTCAAACCTAAATATTGTATTATTATAGTATAATACTATGATTCATGTTATTTTTTTCACATAAATGGTACGCCGTTCTATTGCAAGTTAGATTACTTAACCAACATTTCGATAAGTTAATTTAATGTTACACAATATGTATAATCTCGTATATTAAACTATATATTATTTAATGAATCACTTGTCAGTTTTATAGATAATAACTATAATTTAATTGTAAGGCATGTCTTACAAAAAATTATTAACGTTAGAAGAACATTAACACCTATTAGCTAATATTTATTTTTATTATAAATTAAAACCATAATTATTGAACTATAAACATTTTAATGCATGAACATACTTGATATACATCGTATTTACTTCCAACAATCATTAATGGTATGGGTAGTGGAGACATGAACTTTTTATCCTAAAATGTATAAAATTACTACTGTTATAGTTTGCTTTTGCACCAAGTATGAACATTTAACAACACAAGAATTGAAATGTAAAATATAATTATTAATTATGTATATAAATTAAAACAAACCTCAATATTTTTAACATTAATCTGATTATATTCTTCAATATCTAGTACATTTTCTAGGTGTACCTTAACTTCTTCAAGAAGCATTTCCATGGTGTTCCAAAGAATATCCGGCTTCGATAGATCCAATACTAACACAACGCTCAAGCGTCGGCCTCTCGTTTTTTGTACTATCACGGATAATAGATCTTTGAAAACTAAACCACCACCCAGTTCCCAGACATGGCAAATATCCTTTGTCTGAAACACACATACACATAAAACGTATGCAATAACTACTTTTAAATAATTATTATAAATACAAATTATTTATTCAATGTCCAATATTGGTGATACTAAACACGTTAATATACAAAATATGTTACTTCTAAAGATTATTATTAATAGAAGGAACTAGGAATACATACAATTTTTATCTTAAACTATATACAGTTAGGTTATAGTTTAATTTTATGCAGTATAAAAATATATACATTTTAAATATTTTAAAATAGTGTTGTAAGAATACAAGCAGTGGTATAGCGAAAAGTGATAGAGTATGATTACCTTAAACAACACTTTTTTGTTAAGCCGTGTTTAAAATAGTTAGCATCAAAAACGTTGTTGAATTGTTATTGAAATCAATCTGAATTCTAGATTCACAATATGATTTTCTTTACGAATTTATTGATTAACCATTAATTGTATAAGATCATACAGTTATCTTAGATCTAATGAGGTTAACGCTGCATTATACTCCTTTGTTTATTTAAATATAAATAAAAGGCTTGAACCCACAGTTAGTTAGTTAGTCTTATATAAAAACAAAAGTGGCAAAGTCCTAATCAGTTTACGAAGGTACAATCTTAATTTATTTTAACTACATTGAACATTGATTTAATAAGTATTCATATTTTAACTTAATATATATTTACATTTATAGATCACATAGGTATCATTTATAAACCATTTATACTTTATTATTAAATTGTGTATCTATTTAGTTAGATACTTCAATACCTACAAAAAAATATAATATAAATTATTAAATTATTTTTTTTTTAATTGGGCTAAGTAAATATAGAATGCAATTAATAAAACATAAATAGAAGTAATGTACACTATCACTAGCATTTAACTTTCTATGATAAATAAGTATTCCTTAATTTAATATATTATTATTTCAAATTAAAAAAATATATATTTATTTCAAACAATGTTCAGCGGTGTAAGGAATGGGAGAAGATAAATCGTAAATTCGACTCTGTTTTTAAATAATGCTTACATAGTATCTGTCTATTTCTTGTTTTTAAGCCGAATTGTCCACATAATACATCATAGCTATATAACTTTAGACTTTTAATATCAATAAATAAACAAAACTTACTAAACTTTTTCCAGATCTTCTTGCGAAATAATATTCCAAGGCCAGTGTAGGTTTTGGTTTTTCGTTTTTGTCAAAAAATGAATGAATTAATGAAGTTTTACCCTAAAGAATATGATGCATTGTCATCAACAAATAGGTTTCAAAAATAAATTACTAAATTAGGATACATCGATTAATTAAAAATATACGTATTATTTATTGATATTCTTAGACATATATATTGTATATGCAGAAGCTTTCCGCTATCTTTTACACTTCAATCCACACACAAAATATGATCGCTTACTTCGTAATTATACACCTACACAAGTTGTGTTGTATAACACAACACACACTCACATAGGCCAAGTAAATTGCCTATATGGAACTCCTTTAAAAACTGTTGATATAAAAACCCCATAAAATAACAAAATTAACTTTATATTGTAGAACAACATATAAACAACTTAAATTTTTATGGAAAATTAGTAAAATTAGGCAGCTTAAGGTCTGTAGTATATGGACATAATATTATGAAGTATAGGTACATTCAAAATAACGTTAGCATAAGTTTCCAACATAATTTTATTTAAAAATCTATTATTACACTTATAAACATATTATATAAAATACAATGAAGATATTCTATTTTTTTGCTGTTCCCAATATACCTTCAACGGCTTCAATTTTACAGGCCATAGTTTGTTTTTACATTGTTTCGGTTGTACTGATAATCCTATAATATCCTTAACTCGATTTAAATATCAAGTTTTTTTTCAATTTCATTGTACAAATATTTTATTTTTAATATTGTAATAGGTGATAATAACTTTATGAACACTTACCGCATCTTTACTCCCAATTACTAACAAAGTTCTCTCTGCTGGTACCATGTCGGATGCAAAATTCTTTGAAGACATAGCCAATTCGAGTATGGTTTGACCATTTCTAACAATAATATTATTATTAAGATGATTATTAATATAACTTGTATATAATTTACATTATCGATGAACAATAAATAATAAGTAAAACATAGAGAAATATTACTGGGTTTTAAAATGGGGTTATTTTAATTATTATTTTTAAGATAAGTAATAAACACTTTATATTGATTATAAAAAGTGCGTTAAACATTTCATTTTCGTATTATGATTATATATTATAATATTATTGCATTATATATTATATATTATTCGTATTATGTTACATTATTGTCTTTAAATTTTAAAATATTAATAAATATTATATTTCTTCAATATTTTTTTTTTCAATTAAATAAAAATAAATATGTAACTCTCTCTAAAAGTAAATATAAACTAAATAAGTTTACTTTTTAAAGTATTATTATTGTTAACATTTTTTATAACTAGCAGAAACAATGACTACCGATAATCAAATGTTATCAAACTAATCAATTTATTGTATTTCTTCAATTTAAAAATATTTGTTATTCGATTAAAAATTAATTTTTAAATATTATAAAGATGCTTAAATATTAACGAATTATAAGCTAATTAATTTTAATTCGTTTGAAATTTAAAAAATTGTTGTTATACCTAATTACATCATGAGAAAATCAATTAAACTTTATTTGTACATCTTTGTTTATGTTACAATTTGAATATCCAATATAATTTAATGAAGAAAGCTCTTATATAAATACAATACTATAAGCACAACAAATTTATGTTTGCTCATTAATACACTATTTTGTATTCTTTAATGAGGCAGTTTGTATGAGTCAAACAAACGGGATTAAAATTATATCGATGTATACAGTTTCGGAGCGTAAATCACCGAGTTTAAAGTGTAATTGGAAACATAGGAAGCACAACTATTATTAAATGATGAGCCATGATGGCTCTGCCATTAACTATGGTCATATTGATAAGATGAAAATTAATTTGATTATGATAATCTTTAATTATACTACTTATTAAAAAAAAATATATATGTTTAATATTCTGATACAACTATAAAATTATTTTATACAAGTAAAAAGAAATTACTACATTTAGTATACATAATATAACAACAATTTCATTGTCATATCATGAAATTTGAAAAACATTCATAAGTAATGTTAATTTTACCAAAAAAAATCAATTAAAATATAATTATATAAAGGAAAAAATAAATAGATATTTTTAAAAAAATTAATAAAACAAAATTGTATTATTAAAATATTTATAATTTCCCTATACATATTACTGCAATATTTATTAAGTTACTAGGTTGGGTAGCTTACTATTCTTCAAACTTCACATATAAATTAATTTAAGCAAATTTTAAACACATCTTAATATAAAGATAAAATAATAGTATAATTAATTTTATCTAATGTCTAAAATATTAATAAGTCTTTTTGTTGTTAGACAATATATTCTATAGTTGTCAATGGTTTTTTCTTGATAAAAAGAAAAAAGTTAACCTTATACTGATACCTAACTATTTACTATTTACTAAGTTTTCTGAAGAATTAAATGTTATTAAATATTTTTTAATTTTTAAATATGTTTCATTATTTCAACAAGAATAATAAAATCATTAAAAATAATAATTGTATTTTGGAATTCAATTATAAACTTCAATATCAAACAATTTTAATTTTATCATAACTTGAATGTACCTATGCAATAATTTTTAATTTTTTAAGATTTAAAATCGGTGGTTATTTTATGTATAGTAGGGGTACCTACCTAAGTTAATTTTCATAATTGACAAATTCACCTAACGAAGTTTAAACATTACAATAATATACATAATTAAACAATAATTCATCAATGAAAATATAAGCGATTAAGCTAAAAATAAATCTAATACATTTCCTAAATTATAGACATTATAAATTGTACATAACAATTATAATTATAATAAATTATTAACACTTAATACATTTAATGAATACCAAAAACAAACACTTAATCTATGAATTAAAATTACTAATAATACAATAAACAACTAGGTAAATAATGTATAGGTGCATTAACTATATGACATTTTATGGTCGTTACCGCCCATAGTAAAGACTGAGATCTGAATTATCAACGTTAACGGTGACTGTCATAATTCACATAAACTATGCTTGTAAAATATTAAGTATTCAACATTTCAACGAAAACGTGTAGTACCTACGTCATAATACTATAACAATTTTACTATACTATAATTATTAAACTTCAATTGATGATGTTCATGACGTATACCTGCGCAATATATCAGGTATATAAAAATATGTATCATGCATATTACCGCCATAGATGTAAATAAAACAATTAACGTATATAATCAATATATAGGTATATATTTCCAGAATTTTAAGTAGTAGTAGGTTAATTAGCGATTAGCAATATCTACGTAGGTATATGATTTGACTTTAAGAGTTAAGAAATAACATACACTGATGTATAATATTCAGACATTGATGCATTTAACAATATCTGTCAACGTTTTCGGTCATATCGATAGCGTAGGTACTGTGTCTGTGAAATCGTGATTGCGTTGTCAATTTGATAAATCTAATATCGCAGTTACAATAACGTCATACTTGACAAAATTATCATCATTACGCATCATCGTAATATAACCAGGCCGGATAAATTGTATGCCATGTAATAAATTATAATATATTATTATTATTGTTTAATATTGTCGACTGTTAACTGTACGTAAATACTATTGCTACATCACGTCTGTCGAATTTATTGTACAGTTCGACCACATCGATATTAGTGCTTTCATATATGTATTATTTTTCCAGTTCCGTTTAAATTTCTGTGCTAATATTTTGGTATGATCGAGATTGAATAAATTTGAGTTGAGGAAAATTCAAAGTTAGGTACTAATTTCCCATTTATTCAGTACAATTTGTTAAATTATATAGAAATATAATCACGACTGTCAGAAGAAAATAAATAACTTTTATAGTACTGCTAACTACGAAATCGCATTCACTAGATGTTTAACACATTTATAAACAGGATGTAATCAAGTAATCGACGTTTTTGTAAACGAAATAATGTTTATGGTATTTAAAGAGTCGTATAGCAATTTATATATTATCCGTTTGAAACAATAAATTACAGTAAGCAATTAAATGTAATCAAATCGTGTAATATCATAATATCAAAGTATAAAAGGGCCATATACCTATCTATAACTATTCAAAGTTACATAAATGTATACCTATTTGATTTTGACAACAATTATTGTCTATTTATGCCAAGACATTATATTGTCAATTAATGCCACTTGTTTAGCATTAACGTTATTGACTTGGCACTTACATTATTAGTTATAGTCCAAAAACATCATTGACGGTATTATAACAAATATATATTTATACAAACATGTAAAATTAATTGAAACTCATTAAGTATTTATGAATAATGAAGCTTACCTCACAGAAGTAGATGTCATCGTATTTCACTGAGACCATCTATTATGAACAATACAGTTAAAAATCGTTAGTTATTGATGATAACTTTGTTAGCGAAAATCTGAATTCTGTATGCATCATTTTGATAAAAACCTGCACCATGTGTTTCTGGCACTCTGGCTATGTATATACACTGGTCGCCATGGTTGCGCCTGTAATTGTTTATGCACGCCCTTTTACTTTTTGTCAATAAATATATCATAGTACGAAGTCAATATAATTCTGTAAAATACTATCCATATGTCCTAATCGAGAAAGGCAAAACTTGATCGCAATCATTTTTATATTTACCACGTAAGATATACCGAGGAAGATGTTATTATAATTCTTATAAGATTTTTCAAAGTTTCAACATCAACTACTATAATATTTTTTTAGATCTACAGACACATTTTAAACATGTAAGTGCTTATTAATGAAAAATGGTTGCTATGAAGTGAATCATTGTAATTGCTCCAAATTTTAAACTAATGACTATTGTAGCTTATTATTATTATTATTACTTATTATTATAATAAGTATATTATTAGTTATTGCCATAAACCATATAAATGATTATATGATTTAATGCTTATATGTCTATGGTTATTACATGCATGTGGTTTGTGCTTATTACCAGTAGATAGTTAAGCGAGTGCAAAAACGGATACTACCTCGCATCCATTAATACGGGAAAAATGAAAAGCGTAGTTAGCTATACAACAAACTTATTCTATTTAAGAAAAGTATACATGAATAAATAATGATTAATAACAAAATAATGCTAAAAGAAATTTTAAAGATGGACAATTAAAAAAAGTGGGTAAGTGGGTACCGCTCTGCTGTACATTAGGTGCCGTGTGGATCACTATTTTATATTATAGGAGGGTTAAATTTGAATCCAATGATAATTATCATTGTATACGAAAAACGATTCTGAACGGAGATGATTTGTCAGCCTAGGATATAAT